>REGM01000252.1:208202-234806 GCA_004194415.1 Aurelia aurita | reverse complement strand
CTAATTTTTTTCGGGAAAGGGCAAACTTTTGGGCGGGCCCACCCGTCCCGGGAAGTATGAAGTGCCCCCCCCCCCCCCCGGGAGTCGAGGTGACCTTTTCAAAAAGAGAATTCCAATGAATTACCCACCCATCTTTTTGAACATTGTTCCAGAAATGAGGGTTCAGGAGCAAAAACACCTTGGAATCATACTAGATTCAAAAATGTCCTTCGCTAGTCAAATCCAATCAGTTATTTTCAAATGTAGACAAGGAATAGGAATGTTAAGATTCCTTTCAAAATATTTGCCGCGACAAACGCTTAACGATATGTATAAAATCTATGTCCGACCGCACTTGGACTATGGTGACATTCTATATCACATTCCACAAAATACGTGTGAATATATTCAGAGTGTCACTTTGACTAATTCCATGGAAAAACTTGAATCAGTTCAATACTCTGCCGCATTAGCGCTTGGAAGGGCACATCTCGTCAGAAAATATACGATGAGCTTGGTTGGGAATCGCTCAACCTCTGATGATGGAGTAGACGCCTTTTGTTCTCTTCTACAAGATTATCAATAGTTTGACTCCGGATTACACAAGAAATCCTGTACCTCAACTTCAGGAATCTGACTACAATCTTCGCAGACGAGCTACAATGGGGCAGATACGTGCGAGAACAGAGAGATTCAAATCAACTTTCTATCCTAACTGTTTGTCGGAATGGGAAAAACTTGACCCTGAGATCAAACAATCCTGCTCAGTGAATGTTTTCAAGAAACAACTATTAGCTCTCATCCCTCCACTTTCAAAATCCTGCCGACAAGGGGGTTGACCCAAAAAATGTGTTACTCACTTGGATTTGACATCAATCCATGCAGAATTCATTTCTTTGATTTGTTTACAAAACATCAAAACTCCGCGAAAAGGACGGCTTCAGGAAACCGTCACATGCAGGCTTTCAGTACACAGCTGTGGCCATAAGTTTAAGACCACCCTGTAAAATGTAAAACAATCCTGGGCTTACCATGTAAAGGCCTTTCATATTCGATAATTAGAATAATAAAATCAATTCTTAAAAATTTATTGCGAATAACTATGCTATTTGTTGCTTCAAACTATGAGTAAAGGGCAGGACTTAAACTTATGCCCATAGCTGTGAACTGAAAGCCTTCATGTGACGGTTTCCCTGAAGCAATCCTTTTCGCGGAGTTTTGATATTTTGCAAAAAAATCAAAGAAATGAATTCTGTATGGATTGATTTCAAATCCAGGCGAGTAACACATTTTTTGGGTCAACCCCCTTGTCGGCAGGACCACTACAATTTCCGACAATTTCTATAGAGTATAATGTGACGTCACGGAAAAATGGCGCAAAATTAAAAAAAACAACAAAGAAATTCGGAATCTGCATTGAAAGTTGACCTGAAACAACTCAAACGTCAGAGCAGTAGCATTGCAGCTCCTTGTCTCAAGAAATGTTATCGACTAAAATGTGGTCTTAAACTTTTGGCCACGACTGTATTTCCATGCTCCCTGTGGTATCGTTCTGCTGTAATATTTGCATGTTGCTTGTAAATTTTATGGGAATAAAAAAAAATTCTGTTGTCAGTCAAGGACCTGTTATACACTGCAACATCCTTTGATGGAAAGAACATGATTACATATTCTATTTACTTTATCATAAATTAAAAAGGTCTTTCCGAACATTATAATGGACAATGTGGTTTCAAAAAGTCATTCTTGGCAAAATGTCTCCATGCGTGCCCATTGCGAGGTGGTTACGCGTTTGAATGGAATAAGCACTGAGACTAAGTCGTCATTATCTCTTAAAAACTTAGTAAAAAAACTACCAATCTGAGTGACGATTCTTTCTTTTAGAAGCTACATATGAAAATCTTAATTATTTAAACTTGGTTACTTAGTTTGTTACGGCGCTCTGGAACTCAAATTGTAAACTGAGAGGGTATCTTGAATAGGCAAAATGATATGGAAGACAAATTTAACGAATGAATGAGTAAATGAATGAATTAATGAATGCATAAAGTAGAAGTCTTATCATTAGCTAGCCAGTGAACAGATAGTTAAACTTGAAAAGAAAACAAACCGGTTTATCCCAACGAATTTCTCTATTCTCCCTTTCCTTTGATCTGCGAGACTCCCGTGACGCTTGGAAATTTGTCTCATGAGGCTCCACTCTTGGTCCATACATCATGAACTGCTTTAATCCTTCCAGTTGCTTGCTCAAACATTCAATCTGAGAGTGATTAAAAGAAATAAAACAATCTAATTAAAAGGATGGTCAGAAGGAGCTTCTGATCAGGGATGCTCTTTTCCTTCTGAACAGTAGCAAACGGAAGATGCAATTAGTGACTATAATTTTACGCGATAGTTTCAGAATGCGGGAGGCAATTAAAGAATCACACAGCTCTCTTCAGAATTCGGGAGGCGATTAAAGAACCAGCAAGCTGTCTCCCAAGTAATAGTAACCCTCTAAGCGTTTCAATTTACTCTCAAGCTAGACATCTAATCATTAAAAATAAGAATCCTAAATAATTAAGAAATATAAAACAAACTTTAGGGACTGGTCATAAAGTTACTTATCTACAAGGGGAGGGTGGAGGAAAGGTAAATAAATTGAGAACAAATTATATAACCCTCTCCAAGTGACAGGATAGATTTGTGCAACCCCCTGTAAAAACCTAAAAATATTTCACACCCCTCAATCATGCCATCTACTACTTTTTTAGATTTTTAGATTAGATTTTCTGTTAACGGCGAGAAAATTCATAGACAGACGCAGAAAGATAAATCATTCCTAAAAAAAAGACGGGGCTCGTTGATCTTGGCATATTTTAAACCAAAGTTATGTGACTGATCTTTTAATGTTATGGTATCAGCTGTATTTTCTCAGGCTAGCAACTCTAAAGCAGATGTTATAGGCAGTGATGAGCACATCAGTAGCTTTTCAGACAGCACCATTCCTTTAGACTGTTCTGACTACAAATGAATGTACGTGATTAAAATATCATGAATATGTTTTGATACCCCAGGAATCAAATTGATTTTTGTCACATGCACCTAAAAACTGAGATAATGTGTTCATATCCCTTCCTTTGTACACTTTAAGATGGCTCCCTGAGAGGAAAATAAAAATAAAAAACAATTTTACGGAAAAATGATACCTTGTCATCTTGCGTGGCAAACTTATTAACCACCTACCGGGTGTCCCAAAAAACTGTATACAAGTTTGAACAATTCTGACGCCAAGAGTTTTCGTCAAATCACCCGAAAGCTATTTTTAGGTTAACCCTCAATGGATGAATTAAATTTTGATATTTTTCTGATAATTTTCGGTAACTTGGTTGCAGAGCAATAAATCAGCAAGTGTAAAATTTCCTCTTAGACCCAAACCAGAGCTTCCAGTAGAGAAGCACTAACGATTCTAGGGATGGCAGAAGCATGTCAGCCATCGAAATCCAAAGCTGATATGCCTCTGATATGAAAGCAAATTTTTATGTTACCCCTCAATGGCTAAATTAAATTTTAATATTTTTCTTCCCATTATCAGTAACTTGGTTGTAGAGCTGTAAATCAACAAACGCAATATTTATTCTTAGGCCAAAACCTGAGCCTCCATTGTAGACCCCCGAGAAGGGAAAAAACCCTAAAGCATGGCAACCCTCGATATTCTCAGCAAACAATTTGCTAATGATTTTAATTGAACAAAACTAAATCAAAGACTTTCCTTGACAAATTGTATCACTGTTTCTTATTGGTCAAGGGAATTCTTTATCTTAATACAATGAACCAATTATTGTTAAAATTACAATTTTTAAGGAAAGTAAAAGTAAAGAAATCTCTTGACTGATGATAATGTAATACGAGTGTCCCTTGAGAATGTCTTCCTCTCGGTTTCTAACGATAATAATCACGAGGCATATCAGCTTTGGATGTCGAGGGCTGACATGCTTCTGCCTTCCCTAGAATCATTAGCTCTTCTCTACAAAAAGCTCTGGTTTGGGTCTAAGAGTAAATTTGACACTTGCTGATTTATTGCTCTGCAACCAAGTTATCGAATATTATCAGAAAAATATCAAAAATTAATTCATCCATTAAGGGTTAACATAAAAATAGCTTTGGGGTGAGTTGACGAAAACTCTTGGCGTCAGAATTTTTCAAACTTGTATACAGTTTTTTTGGGACACTTGGTAGTAAAAAAGGCTAGGACGGGTGCATTCCTCTCTCAATTTATAATGGTAACTGAGCTTCTTTTTGTTAGAAATCAATTTTGCAGACCCTATTGGGAAATATTACTTAACAGTTGGTCAAATAAAATCAGCATTAACAAATTCAAATTAAAAAATTAAACTATTTACAATAATAACAGCAACTAGCTAGAGCCGAAACTCTCCAATCCAATAGCACAGATGATTTAATTTGCGTTTTTCGTACTTCTCTGCAAACAAATGATCTTAAGATATATGTAGCTAGGTTCTTTAAGGTAACTCTGTTTTCCGCTCTAGTGATCAGTGATCTTCTGTTTTGCAAAACCACGATCCTCTCCTCAGAAATAAGTTTATTTCTCGAGTACTTTTCGGCCTATCGAAAAGCAGTAAACCAGATGTTGTTCTGCATAGACTTCGCAATCGAAAGATATACAAATCGCAATGTTTTCGTCAACGCTGGCTGCGCAAATTCTTTATCAAAACATTTCTTGATTTCAGAAAAGTGAATTTATCTAAAAACTATTCGAATTTTTGTTGGTTTTCTTTCGAGCTATGATACGATTCTAATTTATTCTGCACCCAAGCAAATGGAAAAACCTACTGCTTAGTTAGTATACAGAATGTTTATTGGTTATACAGTTACCGTCAATAAACGCTATGGCACATGGGGTAAATAAATCTATATCACTGAATATTGCAGAAAAGAATAATACTTGATATAGGGCTTAAAAAAGCCCAGATTATCATCAGCAGCCCAAACGAAAGATGGGATGGAAAGAAATCAGTGATTCTATTTTTTCACCCGGTGCCTCCAGATATAACTCGCTCCAATAATATTAGAAATCGAGCTCCAAGCTAACAGTTCCTTTACTTTTGCTTTTCCAAAGCCAATATTCCGCAATCGTTCATAAACGTCCGTTTTGATACAGCCAAGCGCACCAAAACACAGAACATGGAAGAGAAGGGTTCCATCCTTTTTCACGAAGAACGTCACACAGATCCTGGTAGCGATCACACTTCGCTGGAAAGGAGTATTCAAAATAGAGATCAAAACAAACTGTAACTTCTGCTATGATGATGTCTCGTGAAATCTCATCAATAATCACAATATCCGGTTTCCGATGTTGCAGCAAGGTCAGTTCTTCTCGATACTCTGGCAACAAAGTTTCTAGTAACTTGTTTGTATATACTTTCTTACGTGAACATAATATCAACTTGATTTCATCGAAAAGTTTCCCAACAATCCGATCGTGACGACGACTGTAGAAGTTGTGAAATTCCCTACATCCATTAAACAAATGAGCAATACTCTCTGTGTGACCAAAACAAAGCGGGCAACGCGGATCATTTGTCCTGTTCCAAATATGAGTTGTAAAATTTGTTGGGAGTAAACTTAAGCGCGCTGTGATAGCAAAACGGACCAAATCATCACTTATCTTCCAGTTGTAAAAGACAGAATGAGACGCTTTGATCTGAATGTCATTTAATCCAAGAAAAGGACCTTGAATGCTAAGTTCTTTGCTTCTCTGAAGATCTCTATTTATGGTGATGCAAAAAAGTTAAGAAGTTGCTTTGAACCGGTAAGTGGCCTTATTTTAGGGGTATGTGCAGTAGTGCTTTATTTTGAAATATCACAAGCCACACTGTTTGTAAATAAACCCATATGCGAAGAAATTGAAGAAACTGTTTATTCTTAGCTAACTTGATTGATTTTTAGAAAGGCTTGCTCTGGTAGCTTCAGCATTGGGAAGAAATATAAATCATTTGTTTGGCTCCTAAAATATACCATCGTTCCTATTCTTGCAGCAGTCAATGGGCAATATGCTCGATTCATAAACTAAAATCCAAAGTTAGTTTAACAGAGTCCCTCATTCGTTATCAATAATCATAAAATCCATCTTCGCTGAAACGACTCGAAGAAATGAACTTTTCCTTGTAAAATATGCTAAATACCACTGTAATGTAGTAGATAAGTCTTCAGTTTCATTATGTAAGCCTTGCTCGTCCTCTAATTGCTCAGTAACTGGGAGTTAAATGCGATTTTTCGCCGACAACTTCGCCAACTGCAACTCCAGTTCAGTGTTTGCATCGCGAAGGGGATTCCCTCTCGCAGCGTATCCGCCATCTTCCAGAAAAGTAGCGCGCCGTCCCAGACCTCTGTGAAAAGGTCTATTGGATGTTTGGGTGACGGAATTAAAAGAATGGAGGAACAAGTTACAAAGATAATGAAGGACAAAAAAGATGTGGAAGGAATATGTCAAAATAAGCAAAAGACAGTACTGATGGAAAGTGAGACTAGCATGAGGAAATTTTTAAGCGGTATTATTCAACGCTCAAGACTCTATGACTTTGTAGATATGACTTTTACCAAGTAGACTAACAAACATTGGTAGTCTGCAAAATCATTAGGCTGTATTTATGCAGTTATATCGTCTTCATAATAATAATAACAACAATAATAATAATAATAATAATAATAATAATAATAATAATAATAATAATAATAATAATAATAATAATAATAATAATAATAATAATAATAATAATAATAATAATAATAATAATAATAATAATAAATTTCTTTAAAGTTGGTGAAATAATATAAACAGTTTTCTCTAAAGAGAAGAGTAGCTAATTAAAACCAACTATTTAAATACAAAACTAAATCTCAGATACTATTTACATATATTAGAATTGCATTTATCCCCATTCCACGTTTTGATTATTTTCTTAAACGAGGCTATATTTTGGTTGTTCTTTATCAAATCAGGTATGGAGTTCCACAGGATGCTCCCCCTGAATAATATCGAGTTAATCCCATAGGAGGTTGTTTTCGTGTTTGGTAGTTGTAAGAGATCCTTTACTCGGAGATCATATGTCATTAAATTTGGAGTCTATTGTAATTCCAAGAAGCTTAACAGTATTTGTAGGCTTGATAACCAGATTATCAATTTCAATACACAACTTCTGGTTTATATCCAGGCCTAGAAACATTACCTGGAATTTTCCAGGGGTTTGCTACCATACGATTAGAACCAAACATGCAAAAATGCTTTGATCAATTTATTCTAAGAAATTTTAAATTCATAAATTTAATATAGTAGGCCCCAATCAGCTCTAATTTAGCTGTTATTAGTTTAGCCTACTTGAAATAAATAGATAAATAAATAAATGATGATGATTATCATGATGAACATGATGATGCCAGCTGGGAATTTGTTTGCGAAGAAATTACTCATGTAGATATTTTAAGACCATTTTTAATTTTCATAAAGTAAATCTATCAGTAAGGGGCTTCTTTCATAAAGTGTATCTATCAGTAAAAGCAACACAAAAGTATCTATCACATTTAACTTTGTATTCCGTTCCGCCGTTCCGTTCCGTCGTTCCGTGCCACCGTTCCGTTCCGTCGTTCCGTTCCGTCGTTCCGTTCCTGGTTTTAAAGATAGCCATTATTAAGGGTCGAATTGTGACGCATCCCCGGTATTGCTTAAGCCTGGCTCACACTAGGTCAGCATACAAATCAAATCTTTCAATAGGGCACAGGGAAACCTCAAATCATCCAATTTCACGCTTATTAGCTAATGACATCGCCGTATTTCGATCACATGACCGAAAATCGGCTTTTTGAGACAACTTTTCGAATACCTTCACGGAAATAAAAATGGAAATTCGGCTAATAAAGATACAGAGCTGGTTTCACCACGAATCGATTCTACAGGTCCCACTCCATATTTGTTCTTCTGCATTTGGTTAAATTCTCATCAGGGATCGGCGTTACATCGAATTTGATCCCTTCGAATATTGGCCTATGCTCAAATATTTTTTTGGGAACGCTACAAATAAGGTATAGCTTCCAGAATTTCACATGTTTATTTTTATTTAATCATATTTTAACACAAAAACCATATCAGCTATTTTAAATAAACTAAAAGAAAAATAATCGCTATAAATATATATGTACAAATTAAAACCTTAAAGATTTGCTGGTCTTCCTAGGGATCGTGCTTCGGGAAGGATGCTAATTTTGTAGGAATTCCTTCAGTTTCCTTTTGAAAGTGGTGATCGTGGGGCTCTTTCTAATTTCCAATGGGGTTTCGTTCCACGTTTTTGCACCAGAAAAGAAAAAACTTCTTTTGGAGAATTCTAGGTTCTGCCTTGGGATGTCTAGATCTAACTGATTTCTTGTTGGATAGTTAGATATTTGAGATCTGGTGATAAGTCTTCCGCGTAGGTTGTCCGGGCAGAGGCCATTCATTATTTTATAGATCATTACTGCCCTGTCAAATTTTATTAAGTTTGAGACTGAAAGCCAATTGCAGCTCCATCCATCCTTTAATCTAGAGCCCTCTATTAGCGTTCGTGCTCTATTTTGTATACGCTGAAGATGATCAAGCTTTGTGTTCGACAAGCTGCCCCATAGTTCATCACAGTATCTTAGGTGACTCTCAAGCAGTGCCTTATACACTTGATTCAATTTTGATTGCGGGAGTATGTTTTTTAGTTTCCGCAGGGACGAGAGGGCACTTTTCATCTTACCCTTAAGCTTTTTATATTGCTCATTCCATGTTAGGTTTTCGTCTACGGTAACTCCTAGGTACTTAACTTTTTGGACCCGTTTAATTGGACCTCCATTTATTATTACCTCTATTGGTCTAAGGATACGGTTAGTTTGTCGCTTGTGACCAACAACCATATATTCCGTTTTATCAGTGTTCAAACTAAGCTTGTTCTGTCGTAACCACTCTGCAATATTGTCAACCTCAGTTTTTAAATCATTGCAGAGTTCATCAACATCTTCAGCAGAGCAAGTTACACTGGTGTCATCTGCGTACATGTTTGAGGTGCATTTTTTGAGGCACTGCTCAAAGTCATTAACATACAGGATGAAGAGGAGAGGCCCCAAGCACGAGCCCTGTGGAATACCGCAGAGAACAGTTTTTAGGCTAGACTTGTGGCCGTTTATTTGACAGTATTGTTTTCTGTCAGTTAAGTACGATGTGAACCACCGAAGAGGTGTCCCCACTACCCCGTATTTAGTTAGCTTTGACAGGAGAATTCCGTGGTCCACGGTATCGAAAGCCTTTTTAAGGTCGAGAAACACACTTATGTTAATTTTGCGTTTGTCAATATTGGAGAACCATGAATCTGTTACGTTAAGTAGTGAGGTCAAAGTGCTATGCATCTTTAAAAATGCGTGTTGACTTTTTGAAAACTTCTTGTGCTCCTTCAAATAATTAGAGACTTGATCATGGCCAAGTTTCTCTAGCAATCTCGAGAATACAGATAACACGGATATAGGCCTGTAATTATTCATGTCGTTTTTCGAACCTGACTTGAAAATAGAGGTCACTCTAGCTACTTTCCACAAATCTGGAAAAATACCCATTTCAAATGAAGAGTTGAATATAGCGGCTAGCGGCTTACATAAAATTCCAGCTGCATCTTTTACTAACTTTACAGAAACTTTATCATAGCCCGCGGATTTGGAGCATTTCAGCTTTTTGATTTCTTTTTCTATAGTGTTTGGATCAATCGGCTGAAATTCGAAACAAGGATCCGTGGATGGTCCTTCATCAATTAAGTATTTTAGTGGGTCATCGGATTCTTTAGTTTCAATTTTTTCCGCGAGTTTTGGGCCTATGGTAGTAAAGTGGTTGTTGAAGGCTTCTGCAATTTCCTTTTGCTTCTCAACTAGTCGACCCTCGTACATAACGGATCTGGGAGTCGTGGAACACTGATTTTTGTTTAAGACTTTGTTAATCGTTTTCCACATCTCCTTGGGGTTATTGGAATTCTCATCTATCAAGTTTCTATAGTAGCCCTCGACAGCTCTTCGGAGTTCACTGGTCACCCTATTTCTTAGGCGTTTGTACTCAGGCCAAATTAAACTGTCTTTTTCAGCTCTTTTCTTAGCCCGGTCTCTCTCGCGTATCAAGTTCTTGATATGGGGAGTTATCCAGGGGGAGGGTGCATGCCTCGTCATGTTTTTCCGTGTTTTTAACGGTGCGTGCACATCTAAGATTGAGTGAAAAAGATCGTAAAAATTATTTGCCATTACATTGGGATCATCCCAGGCGGTGGACGTAGCTATTTCCCAGTCAACACTTTGCAGATCAAACAGAAAAGCTTCCCGATCATAATTCCTCATACTGCGAAATTCAGTCTTAATTTGCTTCCTTGTGACCTGGAGTTTGGCGTTAAGTTTTCTAACGCCAAAGATCATGTAATGATCAGTCATGCCAATTTTTATGACGCCAGAGTTAGAAATAAAATTTGGTCTGTTCGTGGAGAGATGATCAATGATTGTTTTGGTTGTACTAGTCTCTCCATTAGAGCTCGTTGTAGTAGCTACTCTTGTAAAGTCGGTGATCAGCTGTTCAAACTGAAATTCTGAATAAATTAGTTTTAGCTTCCTCGTGTTGCAGTCCTTTGGCTTTTTGTAATCAGAATTTGTATCACCAACAAGAATAATTTCCTTACCTTCTGCGTCTAACCGTTTTATAAGTTTTGTCAGAGCCTCGAAGGTGGAAACATCTGTACCCGTTACGTGAATTATATCACGGAATAAACTAAAAATGTTTGTTATGGTAAGATTTCAAAATCCTTGGCAAGTTAAAGATGTTTGTATGTAGTGTGCAATTTATTCGGTATGTTTCTGTATAGATTGCACACTGTAACATACAGCTGTTTGTTACGCATCAAGGAGTTTTTGATATCACGATTCATCCATGGGGGATCACGAGACTTCACGTTTATTGTTTTGTTGGGAATATAATTAGTGCACACATAAATAATAGTTTCAGTTAGGAAAGTAGCCTGCTTATCTGGATCCAGATTGGTAAGGTGTTCTCCCCACGGAAATTTGTTTAAATTTTCTTGTATAACATCAACGTTTGCTTTGTCATAATACCATATTTTTCTAGAGTACGATGGAACTGGAGGGCATTTTATATTAATACGGTCCTGAATTATACTATGATGACATAGAGGGTCAAGGGATGGGCTAACTCCTGTTTCAACAAATTGGTTTGGCTGGTCGGTTAGAATGAGGTCTATGCATGACTTACTATTCTCAATAAAATGAGTACGCTCGCAAATCAGTTGTTGCAAATTAAGGCTGGATGTGAGCGGCTCCAACAGTTCACCTTCATTATTTCCTATATCATCGGGCCACAACATAGGAGACCTACAATTAAAGTCCCCGGTGAATACTATGGTATACGGATTCTCTTGATAAAGTAGTGATACCAGGTGATCGAACTGGTATAAGAATAGATTGAATTTATCAGGTATTTATGACGCCAAGAGTTTTCGTCAAATCACCCCAAAGCAATTTCTATGTTGACCCCAAATGGATGAATTAAATTTTGATATTTTTCTGATAATTTTCGGTAGCTTGGTTGCAGAGTAATAAATCAGCAAGTGTACAATTTCCTCTTAGACCCAAACCAGAGCTTCCAGTAGAGAAGAGCTAACGACTCTAGGGAAGGCAGAAGCATGTCGGCCCTGGACATCCAAAGCTGATATGCCTCGTGCTTATTTTTGTTAGAAACCGAGAGGAGGACATTCTCAAGAGACACTCATATTACAATATCATCTCAAGAGATTTCTATACTTTTACTTTACTTAAAAATTGTAATTTTAACAATAGCTGGTTCATTGTAATAAAGGTAAAGAATTCCCTTGACCAATAAGAAACAGTGATGCAATTTGTCAAGGAAAGACTTTGATTTAGTTTTGTTCAATTAAAGTCAGTAGCAAATTGTTTGCTGAGAATATCGAGGGTTGCCATGCTTTAGGGTTTCTCGCCTTCTCAGGGGTCTACAATGGAGGCTCTGGTTTGGGCCTAAGAGTAAATATTGCGTTTGTTGATTTATAGCTCTACAACCAAGTCACTGATAATGGCAAGACAAATATAAAAATTTAAATTAGCCATTGAGGGTTAATATAAAAATGTGCTTTCATATCAGAGGCATATCAGCTTTGGATGTCGAGGGCCGATATACTTCTGCCATCCCTAGAATCGTTAGCTCTTCTCTACTGGAAGCTCTGGTTTGGGTCTAAGAGGAAATTTTACACTTGCTCAATTATTGCTCTGCAACCAAGTATCTGAAAATTATCAAAAATATATCAAAATTAAATTCATCCATTGAGCATTAAAATGAAAATAGCTTTGGGGTGATTTAACGAAAATTCTTGGCGTCAGAAGTTTTCAAACTTGTATACAATTTTTTGGGACACCCGATACCATCCCACCACTTTTAGTTAACGATGTTTTTACAACAAATTGTACTAAGAAAGCGCAATTATCTAATGATCACTTTGTCCAGCAGTGTTCAGTCCTTGACACTGGAAGCACACTTCCTCAGTTCCGAGTCATATGCAACGACGTCCTCGATACTTGTACCTTCTCCGAAGAAGACATATTGAAATTAATGCATTCACTTGACCCCAATAAGGCACACTGTTGGGACGAAATTTCTGTGCGAATGATCCGCCTATGTGACACGTCAATTGTAGTGCCTCTCAAAGTGATATATCGAAATTGCTTAGAGCATGGGGTATTCCCGCAAATATGGAAAAAAGCTAGCATTGTCCCTGTTCATAAGAAATCTTCAAAGCAAGTAATTGAGAATTACAGACCTATCTCTTTCTCACCTATCTTTGGTAAACTCTTTGAGAAACTTATATTCTCTAGTACATATAATCATCTCGAAATGCACAGCATTTTCTCGGACAAAGAATCTGGTCTCAGACTCTACATTAAATCAGTTGATTGCTATGACCCATGAAATATACAAGGCGTTTGATTGTAATCCCAATTTAGATGTAAGGTCTGTTTATCTTGACATTTATAAGGCTTTTGACAGGGTCTGGCACGATGGTCTCATTTTCAAACTTCGTAGGGATGGAATCGACGGCAAACTACTCAGATTGATTGTTAGCGTTCTAAAGCGATCGGCAGCAAAGAACAGTCCTTAACAACAAGGACAGATTTCGTTTTCAACCAATCAGCGCGTTTGTTTACATCTGTGACATTGACCAATCACGCTACGTAATCTAACATCACGTGACCCACTCTGATCTCGCGGAAAATCAGAAGCTGTGGGATGAATACGAAAATACCTTCCCCAAAACCGGCGATGTGAAGTGGATTTTCGACAAATCATAAATATTTTTACATTTTCTGCGAGATAAGAAGCTTAAAGCGAATCGACATAGTTAAAAGCAGGCCCGGGCCAAGATAAAAATATAGTCTATTGGATTTGATACTGTTGGCACGTGCCGTTTCATTGTGTAGCTGAAGAAAAAATGGGTGCGTGGGCGTTTTCGTAGCCTATTTATAGCGACCACTCAATATAGCTATGTCTATTCCCCTTAATTAAAATTCTGTCGACTCGAATTTTGATATTCAACTTAGATCAAGAGAAATCAACGTTTGAATAACGCCTTAAAATCAGGGCAACCATTAATACTGCCCCCAATACTTTTTGGTACGATCTTAACCTGATCAAAGACTAGGCTTATCAATGGAAAATGAGTTTTAATCCTGATCCAACCAAACAGGCCGAACGGTTGATCTTTTCCCGCAAAAAGCTCTCCCAAAATAATCTGCCAGTTTACTTTCAAGGGACACCTGTCACCCTTGTACTCATGAAACGACTCGAATCTATGCAATATACAGTAGCCCTGTCCATAATTGGAGCTTGGAAGGGTCCATCAAGGGATAAAATCTATCATGAGCTAGTCTGGGAATCTCTTTCCAATAGAAGATGGCATAGGAGGCTTGTTATTTTCTACAAAATTGTGAATGGTCTCACTCCTGGCTACCTGAGAGAAATCTTGCTTGATGTAAGAGAACAAATATATGATCTTAGACACAGCAATAGCATTGCACTTCCAAAACAAAGGACCGCCCGAAGCTTTCAAAAATAGTTGTATTCTTCACTGCATTAGTCTTTGGAACAATCTTGATGAAGAAACGCGCGGATCTGCATCGCTCTCAATTTTTAAGACTAAATTGATAAGCTTTGTACGACCGGCAAAGAAAAGAATAGTTGGCATCCATAACCCTGCTGGTTTACGGTTACTTACGCAATTAAGAGTTGGTCTAAGTAATCTGAGAGAACAAAGGTTTAGGCACAATTTCAGGGATACGACTGACCCAATGTGACTGTCAAACGACGGTGTCGAACATACTGCACACTTTTTGCTGCTGTGTCTTGAATATGTTACTCACAAAACGAAGTTCCTTGACAGAGTAAATCGCAGTTCGGCTTCCTGTGGAGTGGACATCAATGGTTTATGCGAAGATAAATTGCTTAATGTAATTCTCAATGGAAATGAACATTGTTCAGATATTTCAAATAAAGACATACTCTTGGCAACTATAGAATATGTAACGGCTACCAACAGGCTAAACTAACTAAAGCTGCACTTTCTCTTTCCTTTCTTTCCTCTCTTTTTTCTTTCTTTCGCAATCTTTTTTCTTTTTCTTTACCTTACTTTTATTTCTTTGTCTTTATGTACCCTTGACCATAAAGGGTACATATGGTCTTAAGTGAATATGATGCGAGCACTTTTATTGTCTAACCCTGTATATATTTACATCGCTGATTGTACAAAAATGAGCGCACTTTCACAAACACTTCTTTAATACCAGTGCTCGCATCACATTCACCCTAATTGTGTTTATTTATGTACTGCTTCTGTGTTGGCTGCAGAGGAGATGTGCCCGAACACATCCTCTGTGGTATCGTCCTGTCGTGTTCTATGTCCTTGTAGTAATGTTGTAACATCGTAATATCGCAGTATTGTAGTAATTCAGTATTGTAGTATTTGTAATATTGTAATAACTTTTCTTGTATTTTAGTATCGTATAGTGTAGGTAATGTAGTATTGGTTTATAAAAAAAACGACCCCAGCGACTCCAGCGACCTAATGTGAGCCAGGTTTATAGAGCCACTTGGAACCTCAAAGGGATTAATTTCCATTTCTCCTCGATCGTTTTTCTTTTAAGCAAAAAATGTTGGTTCATCAGACAAAATCGTGCTTTTAACTAACACACTAAAATACGATACTGGTGTAAATGGGGCATCTGGAAATGCGACAGTGGCAAGAGTTGAACATCCCTGTGTTGGTAGAAGACTAGAAAGGGGCATGTCCGACAAATCAGGGACAAAACCTACTAGCTACGCCCAACTCTCTACTCAATAGAGGTTTCCATACTCAATGGCAAGATAAACTACAACTCTATACTCAATAGAGTTTCCTGCACTCTATACTTAATAGAGTATACCATGCTCAATATGGTACGAGTTCAAACAACCTAAAACATTATGCTACCATCCTCAATGGTTAGCGAAAAAAATATACGGAGGCTTGTGTGTACACTTAGAGTAGGGGAAGTGTCGGCCATACATATCCTAGCTCTTATTTTGAGAGCACAGCGCTCAAATACTGTTTTAGAGTATTTGACAAGTCCGAAATTTATGTAGGGTTCGATTTCGAATGGGATTGAGAGTATTAAGGATACACTCAGCGCCACTATCGCGTCTACCGCGATACCCCATGAGACGAAAGCCGCACTTAGGGAGATTTTATCAAATCTTTTGAAGCATTTATTAAGACTGATTCTGGTGTCTGAATATATAATATCGTTCACAGCAGTCCGATGTCCATCGTCCCAATGTTTTTATTAGCCATGGAGGAAAGTTTTTTGCAGCTGCAGTAGTTGCAGCTCCTATTCTGAAACTATGACCTGCATAGTCCTTTGGTTCGTATCCTCCTCTTTTGAGTAAGTTTCTGATCTCTCGAGTGAAATTGTCGCGGGATAAAAATTTGCCATCTTGAAATTGAAACAAGGGGCCCTGCCCTGGACGACATGAAACTATGTATTCATGGAGGGCCTTCACAGCACATATATTAGATCCCGTCTTTCCTAATGTGAGGCAGACCCCTTTTCGAAATGGATTTGTCTTAGAACATGTTAGGGCTATGCGGACTGCATTAGGGGATGGTATCGAAGGGACAAATGTGACATCTGATGAGCACAGGTTGTAGGCAGGATGAAACAGTTGACTCGTGGTGAACTATGGGGCAGCTTGTCGAACACAAAGCTTGATCATCTTCAGCGTATACAAAATAGAGCACGAACGCTAATAGAGGGCTCTAGATTAAAGGATGGATGGAGCTGCAATTGGCTTTCAGTCTCAAACTTAATAAAATTTGACAGGGCNCTTTTCTTAATTTACATCAATGATTTACCTCTTTCTTCCTCAAAACTAGCCTTCTACTTATTTGCGGATGATACTAACATCTATTATGAAGCTGACAGTCTTGGTCAGCTGCAGAGTGTGGTTAATAAGGAACTAAAAAAAGTGAAGACGTGGCTTGATGTTAACAAACTGTCACTCAATATTGATAAAACTAATTTCATAATATTCAAGTCTCCTCAGCATTCTTCTCCTGAGACTGTCAACATCAAAATGGGTAATCTTTCTATCAAACAGACTTGTTATGTCAAATTTCTTGGTGTTCTCTTAGATGAAAATCTTTCATGGAAGTATCACACAACAGAACTGTCTAAGAAACTGGCTCGAACTTGTGGGATGTTCTTTAAAATAAGACACTTCTTACCTGTCAATGTGCTAATCTGCCTTTACAACTCTTTATTTTCACCTTTCATTCAATATGGAATTTTAGTTTGGAGTCTCACCCATGACATTTATATCAACCCAGTGTTCTTGTTACAAAAAAAGGTTATGAGAGCAATTTCATTCAAACATTTTACTGCACCTTCTACACCTCTCTTCTCAGACTTAAACATCTTAAAGCTGCGTGATCTTTTTCAGCTGAAATTGCTTAGTTTTGTATATGACTGCATAAATAAGATATCGCCTACTTGTTTTCACTCCTTCTTTGAATTAGTGGAATCTGTGCATCAATATGGAACACGGCAAGTCACCAAAAATGACATTTTTCTGACACAGAAAAATACCCTTCAATATGGTCTTAGATCAGTGCGTTACTGTGCAGCTAAATTCTGGAATGACATTCCTGTGGATATAAAAAAGTCACCATCTCGTGTTGTGTTTCGCCGAAAGCTCAAAGCCTTCCTCTTTGATTTAAATTATTAGAACTGATCATTGATAAGTTTCTCAGTCATCTCAGTCATAATCTTTAGAAAGAAGTCAAATTTACATGAGACACCTTTACACAGGGGGTGCTCTCTCCTCGATTAGCATAGCTATTGAGAGAGTTCCCTCCTTTAAGTAATTCCCTCCATACAATTTATCTTATTAGTTTCCTATTTGTTAGATATTTATTAATTTCCTAAATTGTATTACTATTAATTTTCTGTAGAGTTGGTTGATATTCTTGTTGTTTAATCCTTTGTAGTTATCTGATAAATTGTATGTAGTAGTGGAATTTAAAAAATATGAACTGAACTGAACTGAACAGTCGAAATGCTGATTCTATGTCTGTTTCAGCCATCAAGGTACCTTTTCATAAGGCCTGAATCGACGAAATAGCCTGGTCTGTCGCGCTATACTGCAGAGAGAACTCTTCCTTGTCTATACCCGAGTTAATAGAGTCGCCCGATTTTGGATACAAAAGATGGAAAATCGTACGAAATTTCCGGAATGTTTTTTCGGTATAATACCAAGTGGGGAAATTTGCAAATTTGGAAACGGTGGCTCTGTGAACGGGCCAGCTGTTCTCCCTAGCGTAACTTCTATGGAGAGATTTTCCGAAACCTTTCTAGGGTTACTTCGGGTTACTAGTTTAGGGTTACTAGTTTTGCGCCATAGTTAGCTTGCGTTCTCCTTCATAACCTATGTTCGCCCCTTCCCGCAAGTCTTTGCATAGTTTATTGACAAATAGTGGGGAGGGGTGGTCAGATAGCTCAAGTTCCAATCTATCTACATTTATGCTGCAGCAAACATCTCCTAGATTATCGGCTTTACCACTTTCGTGGGGGTGGAGGCTGTACTTTAGGTCCTGGTCTAGCAGTGGTTGAAAATCCTGGGATAGCAGACCCTGAGATAGGAAAATCTGTGGCTTGGTGTCCAGCCCCTGGACATCTAAAACCGGGATGGAGCCCAACACATCTTCCCTTGTTGCATCTGTGAGCATACAGACAGGGGTATCTTGCGCAGGGGAGGCCTTTATTATAGCTGTTGCATGTACCGTCCCTCGGTGCGACAGCTGGTTCCGTTCCGGAAAATAAAGAGGGTCCATTAGAAAAAAGAGCATAATCAGTTTCCAACTGAGACTGGCTTACTGTAAATATACGTGTCCAGAGCTGCTGGTCAATGAGAGCCCAATTTAATGCTCTAGCGTCTGCTGCTTTATTTCTAAATTTATTATCATAGATGTACCAACCGAAGGAGTGATGCTATTTTGCAGCATAGTGAATTAAATCTAAATATCCGATCAATTCCCGCGTTCGTGCAAGATATTTATCTACTATTACCTTCATATAGAGTGTGAAGGCATTGGTCCAGTCAGATATAGTTTCTATCTTCTTTTTGGAAGCTTGTGAGACCAATTTCAGCTCAGAATTCGAACCAACAGTTATTGAAAGGGCACCATCGCCAACTTCACTGGAAATCTTATGAATATTTTCAGGCAAAAGTTTTGCAATGTCAAAGAACTCACCGCTTTGAATGTTGCGAATGTACAACGACGGAATTTCCGGTGTAAAACTGCCATCAATGTTGAAGCTTGATCCAGGCTGGGTTGCAGGATTGAAAGGAGTTGGGCCCATTCTCTCGAAGGATGAAAATTCTGGGAGAGTTCCCGGCAATCTGGTCAAATTTTCTGTCGGTTGTATGCTGCTTGCGGTGGGCTGGACATTTCCTTCAGCTCTTGCACTTTTCATAAACTCTTTCAATTCCATCATGGCTTCAGCGAGGCTTGTTTGCACTATTTTCTGCACTGCTGTGATTTGATGTACCGTCAAGCCGGAACTGGAGACGTTTTCCTTTTGGCATTTTGAAGATTGTTGTGCACCCTGGCCTCGCGCTCTGATTTTATGGGGTTTTTAGCTACCCCCTTGAGGTTAATAGTGATTGGCTGATATTTCTCAAGTTCATGTAATAGCTTTGTATTTGATTGCTGTATTATTACTGCGGCGGTCGTGATTGGATGAAGGTTTTATGAAAAGGGGGTTTTATGAAATGAATAGGAAAAGGGGGGTTTTATAACATTTATTTATAGTTTTGGCTCCTTACCGTGGGAGATTCATAGATCAAAGGCTGCCTATCATTCCTTCATTAGATGGCCTGAAAGAGTATATGGGGCATTGCCAACTTAAAGTGCTTTTTCAGATATGCTTGCCAAAAACCTAAGTGAGGAGTGCACAAGCTTATTGTTCGATTGAATCTTGGTGCGCTAGTTACCTAGTTACGGATACCTCTCGTTTCTGAGATACACTGATAGGAAGCTTGCCAAAAGTTATACTTTAATGGCTGGTTGTTATTGTAAACATTTGTATAACATAGTTTTTCTTATTATTCTTCTTATGTGAAACACGAGAGCAAAAAGCATTGCCCAGCGAAATCCCTATTCTACCAATTTAGCGATATTGCCCCCTTTCCAAAACTCTGCAGTCATGCGATCGATAACAGTCTGAATAAAATACCGTGCAAAAGTTTGCTAAGTTTTTGATTAATTTGACTGCGCTGTCCTCCTCCGCTGCTGGGATTACGTGATATGCTATTGGGTCACGTAGAAATATCAATTAACCACATTCATGTGTTGATATGAATAAAAATAAATCATTCACACAAATAAATTTTCTTAGAATTATAGATACAAATTGATTCAATTTTTATGGCAATGCGTTTGTATTCCTCAGTTTGAGAAAAGGAATATTTCATGTCCTAAACAACAGATTTTCACCTAACTTCTAATAACAAGACTCGTATAGCAATTTCTAATAACAAGACCCTCAGTGATTAATATCATACTTTGTTCTCTAAAATTCTAAAACGTCCTACTAATTCCAAATAAACAACTCACCTGTTTATCTTTTTGCTCAAATATATCTTTATATTCATCCGGTTTTTTTTCCATTTGCTTGATAGCCCATAAAAGTTCGTTTCTTTCAATATCCATCGACACTAGTCGGGACTTTAAATTATTATTTTCGTCAACAATTTTCTCCATCTCCTCAAGTCCTGTGATAGAAATTGCTGGATTATAAACACACAATTCAGCACGCCTTCGATACAGCAAAGAAGATGATAGAACCCACTTGAAAAATACTGCTGTACATCTCATATAAATATGAGAAATTTGTCTAACACAACTGCGTTTACCTCGTTGCTCATTCTTGGAAACTTTAGTTCTTTCATCTCATTTTGTTAAAGTGAATATGGCGCGAAAATTTGTATTGTCCTACATTATGCAATAAACATCGCTGATCATGATGGCATAGTTTATTTCCGAATTTAGACTCTCATTTCTTCAGAAAATGGGGTTGAACAGCCTCCACTTTGCTTTGAAAAGTGGCGTTAATTTTGCGCGGTCAGACAGGTCCCTGTGACGTCAAGAGTTTGTGTGAAGACAATAGAGTACAAGTTTCATACATGAAACCATGATGAAATCCTTGATAAACGGACAGGTTTGGCTTGTTTATTCACCCTTGTAACCGAATAAAACTGAGGAATTTTACTCCTAGTTTCTTTAATGCCTCAAGAACTAAATTTACAGTATTTTTAAACATTTTTCTCTCGTCAGTAGTAGTTGGTAATAAAGGCAATTTTGTAAGTTGCAATTATGCAATGGGCGGAACGATGGGATGACACGAAGGTACAAAAGCACGTCTTGCAAACTTTGCGTATCTAACTTTATTCCCCACAGGCCAAGTTTTCAAAATAAAATCTTTGTTGCAAAAACTTTCGATATTTGTAGCTTTATAAAGGGACGAGTTTCGGTACTTAATGGGACCAAGGCTTTCATTGGGAACGAAGCTTGACCAGGCTTATGATATCTATGCTATAATTTTAGGCGGTTCTACCATCAAAAGACTGATCAGGCAGGTCTTGCACCAGACTTGTCTTTGGTTTAGTTTGACGGAATGAATAACACAATTAAAACTTACCGAAGCAAGGTTGTTGTTTAGTATCTTTGACCCTCATAAAACTTCGACAAATACGATTGCGTGGAAATGAATTACTTTACCAGATTATTTTTCACACACATGGCCTAAACCTGTAGAATCTCCATCGTTCACCAAAGACTCAAGCAGTGGTTATGAAATGCAGTCTCTTAGACGATCTCGCGCTGATTTTGGCACACATGATCCTGAATTTTTCCATCCCTTCCTATAACATGTGGCTTTTTGGCACTGTGAAACATATGCAAAGAGGTTCCTGCGATGTTATGTCCTTCGGATCAATGTTTACGATCTGAAATCGCATGATGAGGAACCAAACAAACAGTTATGTATTATGCCTATTGTATTTCATTGTTTCCTAACTGCGTCATAGCCCAGATCCAATATCCCCGCAGTTGAATATCAGACCTCATCCGTTGAATCACGGAAAGTAATTGAGTGCTATTCTGTTGTTTCATAGAATTTAGGTGTACAACAGGCGCCAATTAATTCCTAAAATAGTGTGAGAATATAAATGCCATCGTATTCGAAGCATATGAGTGTGAAGATTTGCTATTTGACATCGTTGAAACCTCAAGAACGCCTTTCGTTGCTGCACTTTTCCTTGCTGTGCTGGTATCTCAACTCTTCTTCCACAAACTCTTGAAGTCACAAATCAAAACCCTCCCGGACACTTTTTCAAGCTGAAAGTTGATTTTCAAACGGCGATATCTAAGAAACGGCTTAGTATTGGAAAGTTTAATGTTCATATTTGAAATCAGCACACTCAACTTGACCTTTTTCATCAATAAAAATTTTCGCGTCATATTCACTTTAATAGGGAATCTATGACAACAGCAGTGGCTTTGGATAAATTCTTCTTAAAAATCTTATTGCTTTCATTTCATATACTTTCTTTAAAATGAGATACTAAATACTTTCCAATAAATACAATAGACCTTTTTACTTGCCAGAAAAGAGGCTTGGATCGAGCGTCCAAATCTGGTAAATTGTGTGAAGGAAAACGAAAGCACGACCCCCGTTCTCAGTATAAACACTGCTAAATGTGGCATGAAGTTGCTTCGCGTCTCGGAACACTTTTCAGAGAGTAAATCAACTATAACTTTGCTCAAATTGAATTACGAATGTTTCAGTTATACACAGGCAAGTTCTATTCGCCTGACCTTGTTTCTCGTTGTTTTCGTTTCATTGTTAGCTGATTTTGCTGTGTCACAGTTGCAGAACAAAAGTGCGAGCATGCAAGGGTTTCATTTTACGAATTTTCGAATCGAAGTTTGTTGTTTTCAACCGTCGTATTCAAATGAAAAGAAACGTTGTTTCCATATTATGACTGATAAAGTTACAAAACGTAGAAGGGCAAACACTTGCATACACCTATCGAAAGAATTTGGGCAGAAAATATCAGGCGAAGGCCTCAAAATATTTAAACGATAGAAAATATTTGCTAAAAGATCACTTTGTTTTGATTGAATATGGGCCTAGACTGCTGCACAACAAACTCAGCCAACAATGAATGAAAACAACATGAAACAAGACCAAACGGAGAGCAAAACTTGCCTTGTATTTAAGCTGAACCATTCCCAACACACTTTGACTAATTTTATCGTTGATTAACTCTCTGAAAAGTGTCCCGAGACCCGCAGCAACTTCATGTCACAGCTAGCAGTGTTGTTTGTACTGAGAACGGGGGTCATGCTTTTGTTTTCCTTCACAAAATTTACCAGATTTGGACGCTCGATCCAAACCTCTTTTCTGGCAAGTAAAAAGGTCTATTACCTCTCGCAACGTATGCAAAAGAATCAATCAAAAAGATGCATCTTATGTTTGCACAAAGTGAGACTAATGTGTCTGAGAGGTTAAAAGGTTTTCTGGAACTCAAATCTTGAACGGCAGTGACAGATTTACTCCCAAACGGCAACTCTTTTCGAAGTGATTCGAGAGAAATGTTCTACATAAAAGTGATGAAGCGATACTGGGTGGACCAAAACGAACTTCACATGTTTGAAAATTCATTATGCGGAAAATACATGAGACATTGGAATGAATCAAAGTTTGATTGATAGCCGAAAGGCTGAAGTGTTTTTGTGATTTTATGTTCTGTTTTTTAAGCATTGTAAATATAGGTAAAATTGGATTGATGAAAATTCCTTTGCTTCGAAATGCACGAAAAGGGGATCAGCAATCTCCTCACTTACAGCAACATGTAAATACATTTCATTTCCCTTAAGGCTTAAAAAGTGATTTTTACTAAAGTATCAGATTATCTTTCATAAGGATTTGATTCTTAACTCTCGAAGGGAACGAAATGTGTTCGAGTGAGGAGATTGGCTATAATTTCTGATCGAATGTTTTTACCTCTTTTCACGCATTTCAAAGTTACGAATATTTTGTAAATGAAATTTTACCTATATTTTCAATGCTCAGAAGAATGGAACAAAAATAATAAAAAAATTTCAGCTTTTCAGGTATCAAGCACTTTGATTGATTCCATATCTCAACTGTTCTCTGCATAACGAATTTTCAAAGATGTGAAATTCTTGTTGGTTCACCCGGTAAGCAGATCTATATCAACTAATTTTGCAAAAAGTATGTAAAGCTATTAGCTGAAACGTTTTAGCAAAACAACATATGATTAATAAAGAAAAGTCGCCAAAAACACATTTTAGCTAAACCGAGAACAGTAATTCATATCCTTTAAAATGTAATATCCTTGCCCCGAAAAGAAACTGCGGAAAGACATCTCGTAGCTGTAATATGTACGTGGATCTGTTTATACAACATCAACTCTTTTCTATAAACAGATTACGATTATTCATTTCTCTGTTTAAATTGCAAACTGTCACCACTGAGAACACATATGAAAAGTTATGTCGCATAAACAAGAGCATTTAAGTCATGCCACACATTTCAAGATTATTACGGGAAACAACGAGCGGAGAATGCCAGTTGAAGAAAAGCTATTCTATTTAATAGTATAAATATTGATCAATCTATTTAATAACTTGGTGCTATTTATTGGCTATTCAATTCAGCTTCGTTGCTTCTACCGTGCGAGTAAGAAACAAAAAAACAAGTTGGGCGTTTGTCAATCTTTATTGATGCGATCTACTACGCAAATTTGCTTATTAAAACTCCGTTGCGAAGGAAGAGGCTAACTTAAATATGAAAATTTCTTTGGTCGAAATGGGTCTTCTCGTTCCATAATGACGAGCGATTTTAGTAAAATCATGTTTCGCAAGATTCCTAAAATAGGTTTTCAATAAGATTAATATTCATGCAAGTGTGTACTTCTTAACCATGACTGACATTTAAACAAGGCCTGCATTGTGCTGTGTAAGAGCACAAAAAAGAAAACCAATTGTTATACAGGGTGTCCCAGAAAAAAATGCTTTAGATTTGAAAAATTCTAACGAAAACTGTTTCGCGCTCATTATCAAACGATTATTGTTATTTAAATCTGTAATGATTAGAATAAATTTTGATTTATTTTCCAGTATTTTTGGTAACTTGGTTGTAGAGTAAAAAATCAGCAAACTTCAAATTTGCTGTTAGAGCAAAATAAGAGCTTCCAGCATATGAGCAGAAGATAATGGAAAATTATGAAGCATGACAATCCCTGACATCTCACAGCATTGCTAAAACACGCAAATACACCATTTTATTTTGAATCGAAGAGACACTTTCACAAAAGTTTCTATCAAAGCACAGTCATGCTTCTTAAGTGCTCACGAGGGTTCTTTATTGAAAGTTATACTTTCAATTGTAAATTAACATGAAGAACTCCCTTGAAAATTCATGAACCAGCAAAGGATCTCTGTGTTACAGTTTTTTATTATTTTTTGCGTGCTTGTCAGTGACGCTGTGAAATTGCAGATATTTTCTTACTTCTAATTTTCCATTATCTTTTGCTCAAATCCTGGAAGCTCTGGTTTTGCCCTAACAGAACATTTTGAAGTTTGCTGATTTTGAACGCTACAACCAAGTTACCAAAAATACTGGAAAATATATCACAATATAATCTAATCATTGCAGATTTAAATAAAAATAATTGTTTGATAATGAGTTTGAAACAGTTTGCATTAGGATGTTGCAAATCTGTAGCCTTTTTCCTGGGACACCCGGTATAATCTGTATCACTTGGGAACTATTCATTTTTTATTGTTAGGAAGCTGACAGTTCTTACAAAAATGATACCTCTTCTTCAAAATAGCTATATAAAAAACCCCAAACAAATATGGAAAGAAATAACCGATTTGATGGAATGGCTTAGACGCCAAAACCAGATTAACGAAAATGTCCATAGCTATTATCTCTTTCTATGTTACAGGGCAGTTCGTAAAGCAATTTTGAATATATTAATTGATAATTATAACCTGTATAAATAATTGAAAATGAATGAAATGAAACAAAGTACATTATTAAAGCTAATTTATTCTTTCTTCTGCATTATAAAACTTCACAAAACACAATCTGAGTTGTTTTTCGCAAATTATGGCTTTTTAAACGCCCCCAGTTCTTTCTGAATCACCCCCCCCCCCGGATGTTAATCCAGGGCTGGCAATTCGAACTGTGCTTTGTCGTGCAGGTTTCAGAATGAATATTCAAACGGGCCATCTTGAAATAATGTCCAACTACCGTACATCTAACGCTATCTTAAAAACACAAAGAAAACTGTACTTACCTTTTTTGTCCTTTTCTTCCTTTGCCAGCACAATAGCATCGGGTACTTTATCTTCTTTTGTTTTATCAAACATTTGCACATACTCAGTCGATGAAATTCTTTCAAGAAGAAGATGGATGAGGTCCATTTCCTGTGTTGAAACAAATAACAGGCTTCTAGCTAATTTCTTCTCAGAGCCAACAACGATTTTTCGTATAAAATAACGGGTGCGCCAAAAAGGATCGAAATTTGACAGGCTATGATAAAGTCAAGAAGTTCGCCTTGCTGCATCACAATCATCTGTTTGTGCATTCCGAGCACTAAATAAATACATGTCATTTTACTCCTGCCCACTAAGACATTGCAGAGCCTCTTAGGCCCAACCTTTCCTGATGTTCATCGTTATTCATCACACAGTTTCAGAGTGGGCGGAGCAACATCTGCAGCAGATGCGAACTTACCAGATTGGTTAATCAAAACGCTCGGCCGTTGGTCAAGTAACTGCTACGAACGTTATATCCGTAGTCCAACAAACATTATAGACAGTGTCCCATTTATTCTTTCTCATCGTTAGGTTAATCAGCCCGACCCCCCCCCCCCCC
>REGM01000252.1:187451-207542 GCA_004194415.1 Aurelia aurita | reverse complement strand
TTAAAGGGAATAGAAGCATATATCAGTGGCTCCGAGCCACAAGGCTTTAACTGTCAATCAAATCTTAACCAATCACAAGCAGCTATCTACCATTTCACGTGATCACTTTCACTGCAGCCCGTAACGCGCGATCAGTAATGGCGGTGGAAGTTGTTGCTCCACCCGCCAAGGGGCGAAAACGGAAAAGACTTGGAAAGAATTATTCCTTGTTCATTGGTTACGGCGATGAAGCAAAGCTAGTAGCTGAGAAATGAATGTCCTGAAGAAATCGCAGCGCTTACGAAAGGCTGAAATGGAAGGTAATGGAGGTAAACAATGCACATCTCATTGGGCCTAAAGGTAGCTTGCGACAAGGGACTCATCATAAAACAACAAAGTGTTACTGATAAGCAATGAGCATTCAACACAGCAGCCGGGCCTAATTAAATACTGGATTGATTGCATCATTGATGGCAAAACAAATAACTCATACGATTGAGAAGTAAGTGAAACTACATGACCTGTTGTTCTTCTCTTTCTCGTCTCAATTTTCAATTAACTCGTTCAAACAAGGCACTGAGCATGATATGAGCTATGGCTTCAGAATCGTCAAAGTCTATCGGGTTCTTTGAGCAGCCATATTGAAAAGTTTGTCGAGGTGCTAATCGCGCCATCGCGCCACAAAATTGCGGAACTCAAATTTCACGTGCACAGTTACAATGCAACTGCTATGCGCATGCTCTGGTCTATCTATTTATAGAAAGTGCCTGATATATGCTTCTATTCCCTTTAACATATTGCTACCTTCTGCAAAGATCATTTGAAAGTCATTGAAGAATTATTTATACCGAGCCCCAATGAAGAAATCCCAGTATCAGCAGCATTTGGATTGTTTAACGAAAGAGTAAAGCATGACAGTTTGGATATAATTAAAAAAAACGTGTTTGGGAATTTGATGCAGTTGGTTTTTTCTGGGCAAATTGTGAGGAAAAAGAAGAGAACGAAAAATGAGAATGGAGCAAACAGAATATGTAAATTTGTATTTATCTATTTCAATTTATGAAGTAATTCTGCATTGACTACTATGTCAAGCAAAAAAATTTAGTTTAGATAATCATTTTATTCTCTCTCCCTATTTTATCAAGTTCCAGATATAGGTCCAAAAAGCATTTCCTTGTCATGCTGCCAAACAATTATTAGCTTAAATATTGTTTCATTATTTGTCTTTAGTCATATCATAGGACCTCAGGCAGGGTAATTTCATTAGGGATGTGACTTTATTTTACCATTCCGGAAATAGAAATTATACCCTAAAATGAGCTTTTTGATAGAGTATACCCTACAATTTATGTGTCTTTATATGTAGGACATAGTCTAAAAAATCTTGTTTTATTCTATGAGTATGGAGTATTTCATGATTTTCACAAATGAGAGCTCCAAGAAAGCTGCAATTTCAAAATTGATACCCTGAGTATATGGAAGTCATTTGAAGCTGAAAGTGATGCCTTAAAATTTATTCTCTATGACAAAAGTACCTCAAATAATGGTACATCTCAAACTCTTATGTAATATAATTCCCCTCCAAAACTGTGGCATAGAATACAAATTTTGTCTGGTATTTTTTGGAAACTGGAATTGTGTGGATGTTATATAACAATATAGCATCCTAATTATTGAAGGTATTTTGAAATTTTATACTCTGCAATAATGATATGCCAAAGAATGCAAGGTAAATAAATGGATCAGGGGAACATCACAAAAGAGCCCACTTACACATACAATTGACACTCTGTGAAATTCATGTCTATTGGTCAACTGTTGGTCATAACAAAGAATTGGGGAATGCCATGAGTGTCTATTTCTTACTTTTTCATATGAATTCGATACTGGCATTTCTTTAGTATAAGCAATAGACAGAGGAAGTGATGAATTGTCCTTAAATGCTTTTTAGGAACTTCTTTTATTTCTTGTTTTCAGATTGTTACTTTGGTGTTGCCGTTAATGGAATCCAATCTGGTGTTGAAAGGCGAAGGAAAAGTAGGGTACCTCTTGGTGATGTGGGAAACAGAGAAAGCCAATTAACAACTAATATTGCAAATGAACAACAACTGAATCCTAGAACATTAAATATAGTATGTCTTGATATCTTGGAGAAAACTGGCTTTAGTATGTGGAAAGTTATCACCGGATGGGATTCAACAACCTTGCTCCTTAATATGCCTTTTAGAATTGATGGCTTTGCAGTGTTTAAAACAATAACTATTTATCCCGGTCTCGATTTCTCCGTTTCTATTGGTAACATGAAGTGCGAATTAACATCAATTAGTGAAAATCTTCCTCCAGTTTTGTCGACAGTTGGATCCCTTCTACATGTTCTTCGGATCGTTGGTAATGGTGGGATGTGTTTGGGTTGCGATAATGTGGAGTATGTGCGTTTTGAGAAGGAGATAGTAGGCCATGATGGCAATGTAAATGGCACTGCAAGAGCTATATCGGATGGACTCTCTGGTAGAAAGGTTTACTTTTTAAGTGCTTGTTCCGGTATTCTCCCGGTGACAAAATTGGGCAAGCTCTATCGTGTGCCACAAAGTTTTACTGCAGAAAAAGAGAAATCAAGGACTTTATATTGAATCATGATTAAAAGAGTTATGAGCTATGGTCGAAGTTAACTTGCAGTATTTACTTTTTGCTTCTAACGCTATTATGGCCTATTATATGAATAGAGATTAATGAAATTGGACCAAAAACTTGTTTCAATTCCCTTTCAGGATTATTGAAGTTTGTTTAAGGCTGTGGAATCGGTCAAAGCAAGGATACGAAGAGTTGCGTCAAGCTGGTTTCTTCAAACTGCCGTCCGGTCGTACCCTGCAGGTAAAGAAAGAACCTTGTGAAGCAGAGACCTGGGATACAAGACAACGTGCTTGAACAAATGAAAATAAATGCAATTGCGAAAAGAAGACCAGAAACTGGCTACCATGGACTTATCGTCTTCGACGAAATGAGCATACATACGCCCGACAACACCAAGCCTGAATTCTGACGTCACTTCCGGCCTCTGTTGCAAGAAAGCTGTGGCGCGAAAGTGAAATTTTTCGATAAATGGCGTCAGCAGGCATCCCAATTGTCCCAAAGCGAAATATATAGATATAACACAATAGCTGTATCTTCGGTGTTTCAACTTCTTTGAGAATTTTGGACTCAAAGCTTCTTGGTTCTTCATGTTTTTCAAAGGCCTAGGATAACTCTGTTTACAAACTCGGGATGCATCACAGCAGGTAGGCAGACTTTTTCTTGAATTTAACGTTTGTCCTTGGTTTCATGGAAATTTTGTTCCAAGTTTTGGATTCCTCGATGTTTTCTTGTCCTATTTTGCCACGTTTTACCAATTGTTGTCGAAATAAACTTGTATTTTTCTCGTCTTGAACTTGGGCTGGCTGCTTCGACAAAATCAGCTTTTCTTGGTCTAAATTTACTCAAAAACTTTTCACAGTCCAATATTTTCTAATCAAAAGCAGGAATTCTCAATTTGGAGATATAACGCAATAGCTGTAAGCATCTAGTTTCTNGTTTTACTGCAGAAAAAGAGAAATCAAGGACTTTATATTGAATCATGATTAAAAGAGTTATGAGCTATGGTCGAAGTTAACTTGCAGTATTTACTTTTTGCTTCTAACGCTATTATGGCCTATTATATGAATAGAGATTAATGAAATTGGACCAAAAACTTGTTTCAATTCCCTTTCAGGATTATTGAAGTTTGTTTAAGGCTGTGGAATCGGTCAAAGCAAGGATACGAAGAGTTGCGTCAAGCTGGTTTCTTCAAACTGCCGTCCGGTCGTACCCTGCAGGTAAAGAAAGAACCTTGTGAAGCAGAGACCTGGGATACAAGACAACGTGCTTGAACAAATGAAAATAAATGCAATTGCGAAAAGAAGACCAGAAACTGGCTACCATGGACTTATCGTCTTCGACGAAATGAGCATACATACGCCCGACAACACCAAGCCTGAATTCTGACGTCACTTCCGGCCTCTGTTGCAAGAAAGCTGTGGCGCGAAAGTGAAATTTTTCGATAAATGGCGTCAGCAGGCATCCCAATTGTCCCAAAGCGAAATATATAGATATAACACAATAGCTGTATCTTCGGTGTTTCAACTTCTTTGAGAATTTTGGACTCAAAGCTTCTTGGTTCTTCATGTTTTTCAAAGGCCTAGGATAACTCTGTTTACAAACTCGGGATGCATCACAGCAGGTAGGCAGACTTTTTCTTGAATTTAACGTTTGTCCTTGGTTTCATGGAAATTTTGTTCCAAGTTTTGGATTCCTCGATGTTTTCTTGTCCTATTTTGCCACGTTTTACCAATTGTTGTCGAAATAAACTTGTATTTTTCTCGTCTTGAACTTGGGCTGGCTGCTTCGACAAAATCAGCTTTTCTTGGTCTAAATTTACTCAAAAACTTTTCACAGTCCAATATTTTCTAATCAAAAGCAGGAATTCTCAATTTGGAGATATAACGCAATAGCTGTAAGCATCTAGTTTCTAAAAATGTTGGCTGTTTTGCTGTAGCATTTGCCGTTTCCCCACAATTTTCAAAGGCAATAGTTGCTCGAGAGCCATGACGGGTTAACCTTCGTTAACTTTACGTGCTTCCTTGTCCAAACTTGTCCATTTTTTAGTCAGAAAACAAAGGTTAAACTTGCCTGAATTCATCACATTCGAAGTTCATTTGATGTTTTGGGAAATTAAATATTTTGGAGTACTTGTTAGCCGTTTAGGATACCAAGGCAAGAAGTATAGAAACAAAACTTTGACTTCGAGTTCCGAGAACTTTTTGTTCGGTTTGGCCTAAATGTAAACAACCACAATTGTCCTATAAAGTTGGTAGTTGAATTGTTGCTGATGTTCTTTTGGCCTAGATATTTACATACTAGACTGAATAATGTTATCAAGGCTGCCTTCTACAAAACAATTATCAGTTTTAATGTTTTGCCAATACGTACAAAGCTTACTGTAATTATTTATTCTTAGATTTCTTCTAATGTCCTTGAGCAGGGCATCTAAGTTTGTACAGATATCTCCCATTTGTGTTGCTGCTCTTTCTTTTCTTTTGCACATAAAATTTTCTATGAGATTGGCTGAGATTTACTCTGCAGCAGACATTTCCAGGAGAGTTGTTAGATTATGTCTCTATCCTTCATTTTAGGACCTCAAAAAGAAAACCTTGAAGTAGCATTTAATGACAACGAAGACAGGAATGCTTATTGTTTTAATACCTAAAGAAGACTGTTGCAAAGAGCCTGCTTGGTAATTTGACTCAATGGAACATGACTGCTGACAATTAATCCTTAAATGAAAAATTATTACAATGTATCAAAACCCTTTCTGGTTTAATCTATTAAATAATGCTGATGATTTTGCCTTTGATCTGATGATGTGAAGATTGTAAGCCATAGCAAGATAATACCACTTGAATCATCACAAGATTGAAATTTTTAATGTTTTCAAATTCTGAAACAGTCTGAAACTTATTCTGAATTTAATCTGCAAAGACAATAGTTCTGACTCATGGTAAAGAGAGTGCCCAATTGAGAATCATGGGATTCTCAGCTTTGTTCTTACAGAAAATTTTGTTACATTTCGCTGAAATGTGCCAAGAATTTGCTTTACTGGTGTAAAATGTGGGGGCTGGGATACGTGGCCCAATATGACAAAAGGCCCTGGGGACGAGGTTGGGATAATGCATGAAAATAAAGAAGAAACACCAAAATTCTAGCTATCAGACATTTTCTAAAGCTGTTTGTGATATTCTGCTCGTCATTTTGAATTTTGACATACCAGCCCATAATTTATCTTTTATAGGGTCTACAGGGGTAAAATGGGCAAGCTTGGGGTAAAATGGGTAAGAGGAAAAATGTGTAAATTTTTGCAAAAATCATGATTCACAGAGTTTCTCAGGTTACAACTGTTTGAAATAGTCTCTTTCATTGTTGTTGATTTAACAGTTTATGATTTACTATTTTCCTGCCATCAACACTACCCATTTTACCCCCACCCTACCCATCTTACCTATGCAGACCCTAGTTGATTAGCCTTTTATCTTTATCCAATTTAATCCAATTCACCCACTTTTACCTGCCTAGGCTCTCTGACCAATTTCATCAGAGATTTTGGACCAAAAATATAAAGTGACAAAAAGTAGAAGGCCTTATCCAGTGACAAAGCCAGGCAAAAAATATCGAGGGGGCGAAAGTCCCAAATTTTTAGACCGAGACATTTTTATTACATTATTCAATTGCAATTTTAGCCACCTTTTTGGAAGTGAGGGATATTTACCCCCTCATCTCATACCCCCTGGCTCTGCCACTGCCTTCACCCCTCCCCCACCAAACTTCTTGTTGCACACAAATGATGGTTGGCATATAATTCTACTAGAAGAGGGAGGATGATTGCCTTCCATTCCACATAATGCTCTGCCAATGATATTGAAGAATAAAAATCAAGTTAACGAAAATAAGACAACAATTTCCTTATCCAAGAGCTGCATCTCATGAAAAAATTATGCATTTAAATCGATAAACCTTTGATTGTGCATTTCAGTCAGTAGTGCATATAGAATTGCTTACACATTGTTTCACAGGGTCTGCATGCAGGGGGTAAAATGGGTAGGCTAGGGTAAAATGGGTAGTGTTGACAGGTGGAAAACGGTAGATTGTGTAATGTTAAGTTAACATTTACACCATCAAGGAGAGTAGTTCAACCTCATTTTTACGAGTTTATTTAAATTTTTTGCCTTAACCTATTTTGTCCCAACCAAGCTGAACCATTTTACCCCAGTTCAGTTCAGTTTCATATTTTAAATTCCGCTACATACAATTTATTGAAAACAACTATACAAACAAATAACTAAATTACAAGAATATAAGACAATATTACAGAAAATTAATACATTAATACCGGGAAATTAATACATTAATACCGGGAAATTATTACGGGAAATACATTAACCCCTATCTTAACCCTATTTCACATGGGGTATTTTTATGACATTTTGGCATGGGGGGGGGGCNTTACCCCCTCATACCCCCTGGCTCTGCCTTCATCCCTCCCTCCCCCACCAAACTTCTTGTTGCACACAAATGATGTTTGGCATTTAATTCTACTAGAAGAGGGAGGATGATTGCTTTCCATTCCAAATAATGCTCTGCCAGTGATATTGAAGAATAAAAATCAAGTTAACGAAAATAAGACAACAATTTCCTTATCCAAGAGTTGCATCTCATGAAAAAAATATGCATTTAAATCGATAAAACTTTGATTGTGCATTTCAGTCAGTAGTGCATATAGAATTGCTTGCACATTGTTTCACAGGGTCTGCATGCAGGGGGTAAAATGGGTAGGCTGGGGGTAAAATGGGTAGTGTTGACAGCTGGAAAACGGTAGATTGTGAAATGTTAAGTCAACATTCACACCATCAAGGAGAGTATATCAACCTCATTTTTACGAGTTTTATTCAAATTTTTTGCCTTACCCATTTTGCCCCAAGCTGAACCATTTTACCCCTATAATAGATCCTATTATTGCATTTATGAGTCCTGAAAATTATCAAATAGCAGTCATTGCCGTTGTTCATCAGAATTAGTCTCTTTCAACTTTGATCGACAGCAAGAGTTTCATTAAAAACATCCTCCTTGTCTGTCACTTTTTCAGAACCAACAAGAAAATGTTTCGAGATAAGTTTCAAGCCACTCTTCATATAATTGTTATAATGTTAACCTTTTTATCCAAAAAGAAGAACTCAATGTCCGACGCAAACAACACAATATTATCTCTTCTCCATTTTTCCACGAAGTACGTCTAGCCACCATAAACAAAATGGTTAGTTCTTGATTCATAAACACACAAAGTTTCTTTCCTTCGGAAGCTGCTGGCTATGTGTATGGCCTAAAGTCTAGAGCTCGTGTTCGGCTTCTTTGGTGTCGTCGGTCCTTCTTCTGGCCGGTTGGAGACTATCTCACACCATGAAAGCATCTCAAACGAAGAACCCAGACCTTGTCCTTCACCAGTGCTAATATCGATGCAATTGTACCCTTCAAAGTGGTTTCTTCTTTCATTTAAAATGATGAATTTCCCTCCAGCGAGCTGCAGCAAGACCACGCCGCTTCAAACAATTTCTACTTTCCAATACTTTTCAAATGTCATGGTCTTCGAGGCGCTGCATTCCATTTAAAAATAATGAGTTCGAAAAAGCTCATCTAAATATGGATGCATTTCTCTGAAAATAAGACCACCACTCTTATCAAATTGCGTGGGCTTTACCAGGAAGTTTAGATCAAACTAATTTTAGTTTTAAACATTTCTTAGATAAATTCTCCATCTTTTAAAGTTGGAGTAAAATGGACAAGTAATATCGCGTTCCTGCAAGAAACGTTCAAAGTCGTCGAAAATATTCACTTCCGGTCATTTTCCTATACATTTGTATAGGGGCGTCAAAACGAGGCTGAACTCCTCGAGAAAGGTGTTGTCGGGAAGAAAGGCGACATTTGTCGGAGCATGCGCGAAGCTACATGTTTCGGGACCTTAGAATTTGCATACATCAAGGACTCAACAAATATCTTTGGGGATGCCCAAGGGCAACCTTGCAAGTGGCTTAGGATCGAGTGAATATTTCGTATTTACGCAGAAAGTTGAAAGGCAAGGCAAGGATAAGCTCCAGCCGTTTTTTTTTTATAATACGGAGAATATTTTCTCTGAATGAAGTCTTATGTAAACTAGGCCTTTCTGAAATTCGTTATGATTAGGCCCATGTTCTTGATCGCTGTACTGCTGGCGCTTCTGAGTCAAATCGTGAATTGACGGCAAACTCTTACCCCATATGTATTTATGATGGATCCATCCGTACGTATCATATATTCTATGTTATTGATATGATCAATTTTCATAGGCCTATTGGATCTTTCATGGATTTCGAACTATATTTCACTACTTGCCTATACCTGGTGAGTCAAAAAAAGTCAAAACGTTTCCAAGCCTGTAGTTCGCTAGCTACTCGTCAGATTCCTTAAAACTGATTATCGTTGTGTGGGTAACATGTCAAATAAGATAAGGAAATTTAGTTGGTTAAAATCGGTCATATGTTCTCAATTTACAAGTGATTTTATAAAAGTGTTTTATCAAATCGTCCGCAAATGCAGAAGTGCACCGTCTTCCATGTTTCCTATGGGACACGGATTAAAGTTCTGGCGCATGCAATGCAACAAACTTGCATTGCATCGCGAGCGAAAACTACACTGTTGCCCTGGAGCTGATAAATGCAACTTAAACTTTAATATTTTGTTACATACAATTTAAAGCCACCACAAAATGATTTCAATATGTTTGAACAGTGCACTAAACGCTAGTTGGAACCTTGAACATTCTGATATCTTTTCCACAGCATAACGTCAAGAAGCTACGGAACAATGTTGAAAAGAGTTGCGCCTCTGGAAAGACGACTCGTCATCTCATGATTGGAGATAAGGAGATTCTATGGTCTCACTGGAGAGCAAGTTATGCCTTTGATTGCCGCTCTGGAATCAGAACATTCCAAAAACTGACAGACGAGCATTTCGAATTGACACCGTGCTCACGGATGAGAAATCATCTTGCAGACGACGTACTTTCTCCCAGAATGAGGGCGCTTATGCTGGTGACTATTTATATTGTCTTGTGAGACGGCTTTGCAGTTATTGTAGATTTAAGCTAAAATTCAAACAAGGTTCCAAATTGGTTTGGCGAGAAGTCAGTGATCTAAGGTTTAAAACACTAGCTGAAGTGTGAAGATCGCAAAACAGTTTTGGTCGGATCGTGACAAGTTTTTCTAGGCTTAAATTACTTGTAATTTCAACTATATTTTATATTTCTTTTGTCTGCTGTATATGAATGAATAAATAATACGAAGCAACTACTACAACAATTGTAACCAAACTTGACTACTATGACAGTGATTAAAGCATTAACTCTACAGCTTCATTAGACTGTTGAACAAAACTGAATGACAGAATTATCTGTTTGGCGAAAAATTGTGGTTTATTTTAGAAATACCGAGAAATATGAAAGATTATGAACTTATCATGCAACCACGGAAAATACCAAGCTTGAATTCCATTTGCAAACCGCCCAACATCAGGCTTTTTTATAACTACTGCTTTGTAATATGCTTTTTCCTCAATAGTTTTACAAGTCTTCTCTGCTGGAAAGACATGTTGATGGGGAATTTTTGGACACGTTGATAGAATTGTTGGAAAACTGTTCCATCTTGTTAAAAAACTTCAAAAGCAAGGCACCATACAAGTAAGTATCGACGACCAACCGTGAAAGTTATATGCTGGTTTTAACTAGATGACATAAAGCTTTTGATCACATACAAATGGATATTTGACTGATACTCATGACACTAATGCTATGGGGAATATAGTAAAATCGAAAGATCGCCAATCACTGAATTGCTGTTATCGGGTTAAGCTTGACAATACTACGCAAAATCATGTTTGGTCAGCTTGCATTGAGTCACACTGGCTTTGTCCTAATAACCTGTTTGAGTACTCTTGGTCTCCAACCTCTAATTTATCCAAAGGCGAGACTAAGTCTCATGCGAATATTCTTCAAAAGCTTGAACGTTCAATCCTCAGCCAAATCTTTGTGCAAGCGAAACAGGAAAACCTACGAAACCGAGCGTCCAACCATATTGAATCCGCCTTCTTTCTGAATTATTATGATCGTCGATTTGTGAGGCTGATACTTCTAGCAGATTTTAATGGCCTCCGTCTATGACGGGGGAGAAGACGAGCTGCAGTTTCTACCAAAATCCACAAATTGTTCTGATAGTTTTAGTAATCTATGGTCAAAAGTCTGTTCATGCTGCCATCTTTTCCGCCATCTTTTCATCTAACTTATTGAGAGGAAGCCCCATGAAAAATGTTGGCATTTTCTGCCTTGATGCCCTGTGCTACATACAAAATGTTTGGCGGGAATGTTACAAACGTCCTGCGAAAGTTTTACTCACTGAGAACAATAGGACCTATTGTCCCCAGAACCTCGACCTCTTACCCATTCTTTTTCTTTCTTTTCCTTTCGTTCTCTCTTGACCTCTGCGCAGGCGGACAGTTTGGCAGTTGAAATAACAAAATGGCGACGGAAGATCAGGTTGCATCGCTGGCTCATTTAGGCCTGTTTCAAGCTGAATAACAAGCAGAAGGCAAGAGAAATAAAGACAAAGGTAAGATTAATATATTAATACAACACGAGTCAAACACCAAACTCGTTTCCTATCGCGCGTGGTACAACTGACGATTTAGGGTATGTTTGATTGGTAATTCAAAACCTACCAAATTCTGAAAACAGTAGACTTCGCAGAGACGGAAATAGATTTCCCAATCAAACAATAATCTTTAAAACAGCAAGTTTCGGATTCACCACTATGGTTTTGCTAATGAAAACGAGGATCTCTCCAAAGTCTGCCAAACCTTCTGACTTTTGGAGCAGAAGGTTCAGAAGGCCTTCCAATTCTACCAAACCTACNAGAGGAAGCCCCATGAAAAATGTTGGCATTTTCTGCCTTGATGCCCTGTGCTACATACAAAATGTTTGGCGGGAATGTTACAAACGTCCTGCGAAAGTTTTACTCACTGAGAACAATAGGACCTATTGTCCCCAGAACCTCGACCTCTTACCCATTCTTTTTCTTTCTTTTCCTTTCGTTCTCTCTTGACCTCTGCGCAGGCGGACAGTTTGGCAGTTGAAATAACAAAATGGCGACGGAAGATCAGGTTGCATCGCTGGCTCATTTAGGCCTGTTTCAAGCTGAATAACAAGCAGAAGGCAAGAGAAATAAAGACAAAGGTAATATTAATATATTAATACAACATTACAGGTGAGTCAAACACCAAACTCGTTTCCTATCGCGCGTGGCTAAACTCGTTCTTTCTCAGCTCCATCCGTACTCCTTTTTACAGAATTCGCAGATATTCTCAGGATATTTTCCGCGCTTCTTTAATTTATCCAATACATCACTAATAATTGCCGCTTCATTTTTGTCTGTTTGACTGCCGATTTTAGATTGTGAATCCTCGCTGCTCATATTACGTCCGTCCGCCATGACTCACAGTCTCGAGACTCACAGTGCTTTGATTTCATGGGTATTTTCGAAAGTAATGTTCAACTTTTTTATTTTGAGTTTTTACTTTTGACAAGAATTCTACTTTCAACAAGCCATTCATGACCAGATTCGAGACATCCCAAATGTTATCAACATGAGCGACGACGTCATAGTTCTTGGGAAAACATAAGCCGAACACGACAGCACCCTGAGACCATTTTTATAATGCTTTTCAGAAAGAGGACTAACTATGAATAAAGATAAATGCGAGTTTAATCAACACAAGCTCCCATTTTTCGGTTTTGTATTTTCAAGTGAAGGGATATTACCAGATCCAGTGAAAGTCGAAGCGATCCACAGCGCTCCTCCGCCAACTACAGCAAAGGACGTTAGAAGTTTTCTTGGACTCGCGACGTACTGTTCAAAATTTGTTGGTAATTTCAGTGATCTTACACAGCCACTGAGAGATTTAACAAAGAAACATGCAACTTTCCGATGGAAATCGCAACATGCCAAATCATTTCAAGCTGTCAAATCTGCACTCGCAAGCAGCACAGTCATGGCCTATTTCGATCAAAACAAATAAACTGAAGTCGTGACAGATGCATCACCAACCGGACTGTCCGCTATTTTATCTCAGAAATATGAAGGTTAAGACGACAGAAAGATTGTCGCTTACATCAGTCGTTCACTCACAGACGTGGAAAAGAAATACTCCCAAACAGAACGAGAAGCACTACCCATTGTTTGGGTTATTGAACGATTGAATTTATACCTTTATGTTGGACATTTTGCACTTATAACGGATTGTAAGCCAGTCGAGATGATTCTGAACAATCCTATGTCCAAACCACCGGCACGAATCGAAAGATGGAACCTCCGACTGCAAGATTATGATTTTGACATACAGTATATCAAGGGACTAGACAATCCGTCCGATTTTTTGTTTCGCCATCACCCTACTTCTACAAATTGGAGTAAAGATGAATTTGCAGCCATTTCAGCAAAGTATTTAAATTTTATCGTTAGTCATGCCGCGCCCAAAGCAATGATACTGTCTGAAATCCAAGAAGCTACGAAATCCAATAAAACTCTACAACATATTACACATTTGATGCAGACAAATCAGTGGAATTTTATCAACAAGCATGATATCGATCCAGAAATTTCGAAGGCTGAAATACTAGCGTTCAGCAGAGTCAAAGATGAAATTTCCATTGCTGAGGACAGTGGAATAATATTACGATGATCGCGCATTGTTTTGCCAACAATTTTATGACAAAAAACCATCGAAATCGCACACGAAGGTCATCAGGGCCTAGTCAAAACAAGATGATTACTGCGAGAAAAGGTATGGTTTTCTGGCATTGACAATCTCGTTCAACAAGGAATTTATACATGCATATCATGTCAAGCTACCAGTTCAAAGAATCGACCAGAACCTTTAAAAATGACAGATTTGCTTCCCGAAGTTTGGCATACTGTAAATATAGACTTATGTAGACCATTTACTGGAGGTGAATACATGCTCCTAGTAATTGATGTGTATAGCCGTTTTCCAGAAGTAGAGATCGTGAGCTCAACCTCATCAATACCTAAGCTAGAACAAATCTTTGCGACCCAATGATTGCTACAATTTGTGAAGAGTGACAATGGACCTCCTTTTCCTGGTCACAAATTTTATCAGTTCATGAAAGAATTAGGAGCAATACATAAACCTATTTCACCGTTATGGCCGCAAGAAAATGCGGAAGTGGAACGATTTATGCAGCCACTTGAAAAAGCAATTCGCACAGCAAATTTAGAGGGAAAAGATTGGAAACGTGCTATTTTAAAGTTTCTCTTGAATTACAGAGCAACTCCTCATTCTACTACAGGACATTCACCCGCAACATTGTTATTCAATCGCAATATTCGAGCCAAACTGCCACATCCGGTGAAAGAAAACAAGAGTAACCTTCGTCAAGAGTTACAAGAGAAAGATTCGATTGCAAAAGGGAAAATGAAAGATCGCGCAGATGAGAAATCTCGTGCAAAGAATTCAGAACTTTTCGTTGGGGATACAGTTCTTGTTTGTCAAACAAACGAGAACAAACTGTCGACACGATATAACCCGAAACCGTACAAAGTAGTTAAGTGAAAAGGAAGTCGAATCTCACGAGGTGGACATTATATAACTCGAAACATCTAATTTTTCAAGAAATTCGCGGGAAAATTTGAAGATGAGGAGGACAGTGAAATTGAGAATGCTCCTTATCACGTTAGAAACAGACAACCAGTTCAGAGATACGGACAAAACATTTACCATGCTTAAGTATATTTTACGCTGAAGATACACTCTATAATCTCGTTCAAATTCGTTTAAATATTTTACAGATATATTCATGCAATGATTTTAAATGTAATGAGCATTCAGTAAGGGAGAGAGAGATGATGTCCTGGCTATATGACATTTAGGACAACCACGTGATTGAGATATGTAAGATTGGAGTTGATTTACAGTTCAGATATAGTTCAGTTTTATGTTTAAGTTATTACGCCATGAGTTCTTCATTTATCGCGGTCTAAGGCACCTCAGTCTAAGATACACCTATACACTCGAAACATTATAGAATTGTTCTTGGAATCACTTTTCTTTTGAGAAAAAGTTATTTGTATCAAATAAAGGGAAAAAGGAACAAATGTACGCTTATTTCGGAGATGTGGCACGAGTGTATTATTCTCACCATATTGTTCTTCTATTTTTTTAATTAGGGTCGTGACTAAGCGTCTATAATTCTTTTCAAAAGCAAAAACTAAAAGTTTAAAGTTCCTTTGGAAAAATCCGATGATATCAAATCATGGTTAGGCCCACCCTAAAACCTCTGGTTTGAGGTGCATTCTAAATTTTGGACTGTGGGAGGTTGTATCTCTGGTGTTTGGTGGACGGATTATAAATGCAAAGTACGTGCATTTAAGTTGAAGATTAGCAAATTTAGCTGTGCAGTCGGGAAGTCCCGATATCTTATCGTTTTGTTCCTTTTTCCAGTCAAAAGGGGGTACTTTATTTAAGACACCCGGTATATCCAACGAATATTTTGAAAATCGTACAGCGGAACATGGCAAACAGTCGCTGCAGTGAAGTGGAATGTCTGTTGTCACCCAAACACAGTATTCGATCGAAAATTGTTTAATGAGGAAAAGATGTCTGATGTCAACTTGATAATTGGATGTATAAAAAAGTATAACTTACTTCGTAAATATTACTGCTATAATTGGCAATAGCGTCCTTTTGATCTGGTGAGAATACCCTTGTAACGTAGTCAGCTCTGCATGCATCAAATAAGCTTTTCATGGAAACACCTAAAATAGAGCCAAAACATGGTAAAGGAGCATTCGACAGCATAAGATGTTGAGACAAAATATTATCAAACAAGGCCCTTTGAACTTAAGTTGTAATCTATCAGTAAGAGGCCTTACTACATTTAAGAAAATGCAGCATTTTGCTAATGATTTTGACGATGACAATCTAATATATAGAATAATTTTGTGACTTCATGGATTTTACCATGATTCATCACGATCCTAACATCTGATTACAATAATGCAATATATATTGCTAAAATGCCCTCCCAGCAATTTTTTCAGTTGTCATCCACCAGGTTCCCAAAACAACTTTCCGACAGGAATAGCTACAAAATGACAAACAATGTCTTGTTTTGGGCGCTTTAAAGGGCCGTCATTTTTTTACAGGTGAAATTGGATCCAAACAAAGTTTTTGTTAATTACTAACTAAAAGACCACAGAAAGAAAGACTATCCAAAGACCTTGAAAGGGTTCGAATTTGGGCATGGCAATGGAACATGAAATTCAACGCAGATAAAACGGAAGAAGTTGTTTTCTCTTCAAAAAGACATAAACCTACTCACCCTCCCCTTATCTTAGGGAGCGATGATGTAACGGTAAAAGCAGAGCATAAGCCTCTTGGCATGATTCTTGATCCTAAGTTAGATTTTCAGAGTCATATTAACCCTATTCGTACTGGACGAAATTTTTGTTAGCTTTGACTGGGGGGCGGGTTAGTTATGTACTGTTTTGTTGTAATGTTTTTTTGATAAACTATGCTATTTATTGATTATTTATTGTTAAGTGCTATTCATAGTGGAAACTCGATGACCATGTGTCCATTCCCGCTGTGAATAGCACAATGCATCTTATGTTCAGTTTATCTGTTAAGTGTATTTTCGATGTTATTGTGTATAAAAAAAGAAAAACAAATGCCCCTCGTGCCAAAATATCTAACAAATACCCCATGTGAAATAGGGTCAAAGAGATCACATTTTAAACATTGCTTTTAAATAGTTGGTGAATCAATTCATGAATTAATTAATAGAGAGGGGATTGTTATGAGCACCTAATAATTAACCTTAGGGCATGATTATATGAGAGTTTTCAACCCCGGGGTTGAGTTTCACCTCGGTTGACTGGGTTGAAATCCATCCCACCTCTCCACTTATTCCTTTGTTGATTTCAATTTTCAATTACATGGAGAAATCTCAACCACGGGGATTAAATCATACCCGTGGCTGAAATTTCATCCCACCTAGAGCTAGCCGAGGTGAAACTTTCAATGCGCTAATCCCCATTGTTTTCGCAAATGAATGTCCATGTAATCGCAATCTTGTTTCAACCCCGGGGTCGAATTGCTTTGTTACCTTTGTTATTTGTATGAAGAAATTTTCACGCATCATGGCACGCTTTTTCATACCCGGGGTTGAAAATACGCATGTAATAGCAAATTTATTTCAACTCGGTTAGGTGGGTTGAAACTCAACCCCGGGGTTGAAAACTCTCATGTAATCAGGCCCTTGATGAGGAAATATTAATGGGCAACTCATCCAAATCTGATAGATACCTCAACTTTATCTCAATTGTTTTAATTGTATGCATTAACAATGGCTATAAATACCCTAAATGCTTCGTTGATTGTTTTCACTACCAATGCCTATTATTATAGAAATTCCTGATTCCTATCTCACTATATTCGTAGCTGAGGTTAATAACAGAACTGCAATCCTAGATAGAGAAGAAACACATAAGTACGAACCGGAAGAAATAGATAATTACTGGGAAGGTGCTGAATGATGCAGCCAAAGCAGTGATTCCAAAAAAGAATCAAATAAAGAAACAAAAATGGATGACGGATGAGATCTTAGGAATGATGAAAGAAAGAAAAGAGAACAAAAACGATGTAGTAAAATATCGAGAATGGAATAAGAAATACAGAAAACATGTAGAGAAGTTAAAGCAAAGTATTGGGCAGAAAAATGTGAGGAAGTTGAAGAATTGGACAGACAAAATAGATCGAAAGAAATGTATCAAAAAGTTAAAGAAATGACAAGAAAAAGGAGAGCTAACGGAGGAAATAAATGCATAGAGGATAAGAACGGGAACATGTTATTTGAAGGCCATGAAATTTGATGAACGATGGAATGAATACATCGCCGACCTATAGCATGTAGAACGAGATGAAAAACAAGAAATATGAAATGATGATGGTCAACTAATACTTACCTCAGAAGTGGAACATGCTATAAAGAACTTAAGATAAGGTTTCAATAGCAACGCATTATTTGAATATTATTTGCTTTGAAAAGAATTATAGAATTATAGTGCATTGCTATTGAAACCTTATAAAAGTTTGGACAACCTGTGCTGGACTCCTTCATTACATTTAGGCCTACTGTTTTAGACTTGACTTTGCGTTTCGGAACTCATAACTCAAAGAATTTTCAACCTACGGTGAAAATCAAATTATTGACATCTAAGTTAGCCTTTGTGAACTGTGACAGTCCATACCACAAATTTCTATCGCTTTTCAATATGGCGCTACGTTCAAACAAACGTGAGTACTTTTTTGGGACAAACGGTATAAAACAACATTTGGCAAGAAAAACAAGTCTATCTAGTCTATCAGATATCTATCCAGTATATCTAGTCTATCCAGGTTCAAAACATAAAAGTCCAATAAAAATGATGCAAAACAAAGTTTCAGTGCCAAATTTGCCAACATTTCCTTGAATTTAACTTTTAAAAGTTTCTTACTGCTTCTCAACCATAGTACTCTAGAGTTTCTTAGAATGTCTATTCTATAAAATCAAATTAAGAGTTTCTTTTACCAATTTCTTATAAAAAAACCTGTATTAATTTTCTTGCATAGTAAGAAAAGAATGCAAGAACCGAAAACCATCCAACTGACAGTGTTTTCAATGTGGCCAGTAGGATCAGCAGCAAATTTTATACAAAAAAGAAACAATTGCTGATTTTGCAGTAGGGTGAATAAATATTATCCCAGGGATAATATTTAATCACCCTACTGCAAAATCAGCAATTGATTCTATCTAATAATGTTTACAATTTGACTCATTTTCAACATTGACCATCTCTGTCTTTTTTCTTTTGATTCTCAGTGACCTTTGCTTCCCAAATTGAGCCACAGGTAGCTATGGAGATGGTGCTGCATTTTTATAATGAACTTTGCTCTAAATTTGTACCATGGTTTCTTAGCTTTGGGCAATATTTCATATCCAAATTTATCAGAGCTTGCATTCAAAGGGGCGTTTTCACTTGAGCAAAACAATTTCTGCGCAAAGTAAAAATAAAAAGTTCAAAGAAATTTGAATTTCGGAGAACGGGGTTTAGTCCTCCTGCAGTTAGGTATAGACGGTTTCTTCACAAGCTGTAATTAAACTATATCCACATGCACAGAACCAATAATAGCATGCAACCAATATCAAGCAAGTAATTGTGCCCTTACCCCCTCCCACTCTACCGACATCGATGGGAATCAGCTATAGGTGCTGTCAGGTTGACCTGGTATGATCTATAGATCAAATTGATTTTTTTGCCTCTAATTTTCCAATAACAAACTGAAAATGACTTGTTTCAGGATGTGAAATCGACTTCTTTATCCTAACAAATGATATTTTCGTAGTCTCAATCATTTTCGCGCCATTTCTGTTCAGATTTGTGTTTGCATATGTACATTTCAGCTACGTGATAGTTGAGCTGCGTTCGTTGGCCAAAGCTTGTTGAAACTGTTTACTTTGTCGCTGTCGAGTTCGTTCGTTTAGCAAGGAACCAGTGGATTTTCGGAGTTGTCAAGTATTGGTTCGTCTTTAAGGGGCCTGTGCAAGATAGATCCTTTGCGGGCGTGCATGCAATCAAAACAAAAACAAATGCTGGCAAGGGCTTCATGTATGCAACTTCTAAGGTCCTGAATTGTGTCGCCTATGCTATGGGATCTTATAAGTACATTTCAGGACCTTAAAAGTTGCATACATGAAGCACTTCCCAAAGTTGTTGTGCGTGAACGATCTTTTATCGCACGTTTCCTGCTTGGCCTTCGTCCAAATGTTATATGTTGACTCTGAAAAGTACACCACATGTCGAACTTCTCACCGCTTCGGTCTTCCAAGCTTACTGCCTGTCCCTGACATGATGCTCTTTCAAACAAAAGCTGGTAGCATCAGACAAGCTGCTAGGCGGCAGCCATCTTAATTTCTGATAATCAGAAAGTCAACTTCGGCGCGCAAAGGATCTATCTTGCACAGGCCCCTTAAAAAATGAAGGACTGGTGAGTAACTATTTATTGACATCGTTGCACATCTTTCTGTCACAATATTTGCTCTGCTTTCTGCATGCGCTTGTGCACGGTTGTCAGTTTGGAGAAGAATTCGAACATTTCCTTTTAGCGAGATGAAGCCAAATTTGTATTGATATTGAGCAAAATATTATTTATAGTAGTTAGCTGATGTGTCTATGGTGCATATTTACTTATGTGATTAACTTTAAAAGAAAGTCGTTTGTTGTGCTACATGTTCAAGGATGAAATGGCTAGGCGGTAGGCCTACTTGCTGAATGTTCCTCAATTTGCCTTAGGTTCACTGTCTCAACCTGTACTAACTTTCCAGGAACTCTCTTCGAACATTGCCCAAAT
>REGM01000252.1:163828-184814 GCA_004194415.1 Aurelia aurita | reverse complement strand
ATTTTTAATTTTTACGAAAGGAAACTGAAACTTTTTACAAATTCCTATCAAAAGCCGATGATAGAAAATGTTTGTCGAAACTTTTCCGCCATAATTACACTTTGTGTAATCCCCATCGGCTAGATAGATCGTGTCCAACTTTTGCATTGGCCTAAGGTTTAGAATACTTAAGGAAATATCATATTTCTCGAGACCTCCACGAATGTTTTTCGGGAGCATGTATGTATCGCTCGTAGCATTGCGACGTCCATCTACCCATCGATTTGATAAGCCAAGTTGGAAAGTTTGCTGCTGCTGCAGATGTGGCTGGCCCAATACGAAAGCTGTGACTTGCGAACTGCTCGGGCTTTTGGCCCCCCATGGCTAATAAATTCCTAAGCTCATCGGTAAAACCATAGTCATGGTAAAACGATTTCTGGAGAGAAACTTTTCATTTGCATAGACAAAAAGAGGCCCATTTATGGAAAAATTTGTGTTTTTCATGTAGTGATGATGTAGGGCTTTTACTGCACATATGTGTGAACCTGTAGCCCCTATTGTTATTATGTTGCCTTCTCGAAACGGGTCCGTTTTTGATTTCTTGATTTTCACTGAAATGGAACTTGGTGCTGTGATGTTAGGGACAAATGAAATATCCTCTCTTATTAGGTGAGTGCGAGAATCAAATTGCTGATCACAAGTAAATTTATTGACCCGAAGAAAACCGAAAAATGCTAGACACATCGATGCCCAGATCATAATATTGTCCAAGTTTTTTGTTCTTTCTGGTTGAAGAAGTTGGTAAAACAGTTCCAGGTGTTGTTTTGTAATAGGCTGTCTAAGTCGGGTTGGGCCGCCCTGCGATCGTTTAATCCCTCGCAGTATGTACTGCAGTTGATGAAATTCTTCCATTTTTATTGGAAAGCCTTGCCTAAGATGTAAATCTTTTATGGCCGATAAATAGCACTTTATTGTTTGATACTTCACAGATTTGGCATAGGGTCGCTAATCAGGCTTGNATTTGCATAGACAAAAAGAGGCCCATTTATGGAAAAATTTGTGTTTTTCATGTAGTGATGATGTAGGGCTTTTACTGCACATATGTGTGAACCTGTAGCCCCTATTGTTATTATGTTGCCTTCTCGAAACGGGTCCGTTTTTGATTTCTTGATTTTCACTGAAATGGAACTTGGTGCTGTGATGTTAGGGACAAATGAAATATCCTCTCTTATTAGGTGAGTGCGAGAATCAAATTGCTGATCACAAGTAAATTTACTGACCCGGAGAAAACCGAAAAATGCTAGACACATCGATGCCCAGATCATAATATTGTCCAAGTTTTTTGTTCTTTCTGGTTGAAGAAGTTGGTAAAACAGTTCCAGGTGTTGTTTTGTAATAGGCTGTCTAAGTCGGGTTGGGCCGCCCTGCGATCGTTTAATCCCTCGCAGTATGTACTGCAGTTGATGAAATTCTTCCATTTTTATTGGAAAGCCTTGCCTAAGATGTAAATCTTTTATGGCCGATAAATAGCACTTTATTGTTTGATACTTCACAGATTTGGCATAGGGTCGCTAATCAGGCTTGTTGAGACTTGTCTCAGAGCTTTTATCGGTTTTTGAATATACCGTTGATAGCAGTCCGATGTCCATCTACCAATAGTTTTGATAAGCTATTCTGGCAAATTTGCATTGGCAGCTGCAGTTGCAGCTCCTATCCTGCAACTATGACTGCCCTATGACTGGCGTAATCAGTTGGTTCTTGACCGCTTTTGGCGAGCAAGTTTCGAATTTCTTTTGTGAACATTGATTTGAGAGGATGCTTTGGTATTCGATTGACAAAGTATGTGTTCTCCAAGCGCTAATTTAGACTAGATGTTTGGTAAGGAGTATCTCATTGGTTCACATGAAATAGGCCGCAAATTCATATTTAAGTTTCATTTCATTTTCATTTTATCTTTTTTACCCATGGGAGCCCCTCAGTCATCGGATTGATTTAAAGGGAGCCATGCTGTGGAAGTAGATTGAGAACATAAGTTACAAAGCAAACATGACATAGTTTGGAGTTTAGTTAAAGTTGAGATTTGCGCTAATTTAGGCTATATTATCAAGAATAGGTAATTCTAGGCCACTCATGGATGCAAGTAGACGTTGTACATATCTTGTAAATATTTATATTCTTGTTGATGCTGTCTCTGAAAGTTTTGTTCATTCTTAAGTTTACTTCTTATTTTGGATCATCGTGTTACTAATTAGCTACACCAAATCAGAACACACAAAGGTACGAGAGAACGACCTATATCTACTATAGTATAAACAAATTACAAAATACTTTCCTTTCGAGTCCAAAGTCATTATTCTAGGCACAATCTGGGATGAATAGCTTGCATCTGCATGTGTAATCGTTTAAAACCTGACAGCCTTCAGATCCAGGGTGCAATGGCACTGCGCGGCATACTTCATATGATAGCTACCATGTTGATGTTTTGTAGCTACTGTGGTTTTTTCCTACGAGAGAAACCTAAGAATGTACGAACGGTATGTGGCTACGGCACTGACACGTGAGGAAAAACGATTTTTGTATAGCCTACAACAATTACGTAGATACATTCAGTAAACACATTATGAAATTTCGTGTTATTAAGGGAAAATCCTTGTTATCAAAGTTGTCTGCTTTTTAATCATATGATTCGGAGAGAANCAATGGCACTGCGCGGCATACTTCATATGATAGCTACCATGTTGATGTTTTGTAGCTACTGTGGTTTTTTCCTACGAGAGAAACCTAAGAATGTACGAACGGTATGTGGCTACGGCACTGACACGTGAGGAAAAACGATTTTTGTATAGCCTACAACAATTACGTAGATACATTCAGTAAACACATTATGAAATTTCGTGTTATTAAGGGAAAATCCTTGTTATCAAAGTTGTCTGCTTTTTAATCATATGATTCGGAGAGAAAACTCTTCATTGTTCACATTAAAATTAGTAATTCGAATTTATCTTGTTGAAAGCTTTAGGACGCAAAATGAAAGTGGCATTCCAGAATTTGTTGAAAGGCAGCTTGTCCTTAGCCTGAGTCCTAAGTTCATCATCGCGTTGTTTTGTCGAACTATTTGACCAATATTTCTGGAACAAAATTCAAAATATAACAGAACTAAAGTAGCCAGGGTCCAGGCCCTACTATTTTTAAATAACGAAGAAATAAATAACTTAGCTGGTTATCAAATTTCATCTTGGTCTTGTTTTCGACATCTTTCGCTTTTGGCTAATGGTTGTCGTGCTGCCAACTCTTCGTGATCTCCTCTTCCTTGAAAGCGTCCATCAAGTTTCGCTTGAAAATGCATTAAACGCATTGGTTTTCTTGCCACTGATCGTTAGCAAATGACACTCTGCATAAACCTCTATTCAAGTTGATTTCTGTTATTGGTGCTCGCCCTCGACGAGTCTCTCTTCTTTCTTACAATTTTAGACATGTTATTTTTCCTTCAACGAACAATTTTCTCTTCACAAAGATTTTTTGTCCACTTTCCAGTTAACTTTGTTGTTGTTAACGTTGATTTGTTCGAAAAACTGAGTTATTTGATTTTGAGAACAGTCACTTTTAAAGGCATCGTGACCCGCTTTGATTGGTTGGTTGAAAGAGAAATGTCTGTGATTGGCTACAAGTAATCATGGGACCTGAATGTCTTTCACTTTATTGGTCGAAAAGAAATTGTGTTTGTCACCTGATCTTTGACCTACTTCTCGGGGTCACCTGTTGAAACCCTCATTATGCAGGGTAAAATTAAACTAAAATTGTGAAATGTAACTTTTTTCGAATTTCTCGTTCGATTATCAATTTCTTATATTTGGATTTTAGACTTACTAAGAATACATCGAAGGGTTTCATTGCGTGTTGTGCTGCATGATTCCTACGCAGAAATAGGAAAACAGGTACTTTTTAGCGAAAGCGGAAGGGGGAAAATTCGGAGGGCTGCGCGTGTGGAAATTAACTGCACTTAATGCGCTTTCCGCGTGAAGTTTTGTAAAATAAATTCCTTCTTTTATCTTGCAAGCAAGCAAATACTCAAGGACCACAACTTTATATCAAACAGCAGCGTTCCAGTGAGACGCAAAATATCGTGGATGAAAGTTTATTAGAATTTTGAATGTTGGCACTGGCTTTGTGCGTTGTGAGGTGAGATTGAGAAAGTCCAAGCTCTCTTTAGCTTTTGCATTAGTGCAACATCCATGCAACACTTTGTTTTTACGCAAAACCCTCCGCCATACTGATGGTATCCCTCCGCCATACTTTGCACCCTCCACTTTTACTGAGGATATCCCTCCACCTTACTGATGTTATCCCTCCAGATTACGTCGCACCCTCCGCCATACTGATGATATCCCTCCGCCATACTGATGGTATCCCTCCGCCATACTGATGGTAACCCTCCACATTACTTTGCACCCTCCGCCATAAAGATGGTATCCCTCCGCCATACTTTGCACCCTCCACTTTTACTGATGATATCCCTCCGCTATACTGATGGTATCCCTCCGCCATACTGAAGATAACCCTCCGCCATACTGATGATATCCCTCCGCTATACTGATGGTATCCCTCCGACATACTAAAGATTTAGATTTAGATTTAGATTTTTTTTTTATCTTTTTTACCCATGGTAGCCTCTCAGTTAGAAAACTGATTTACAGGGGGCCATGAAACCCTAAGGGGGCCATTTACAGGGGGCCATGAAACCCAAGATAACCCTCCGCATTACTTCGCACCCTCCACTTTTCATAAAACAGGCAACTCTTTACAATTAGGCTGACGAAAATACACTTACTTATTTCTCGAAAAGCATGCCCGATCTTGTCAATATTTTGGAAAAGGAAACCAGTATTGCATTATCTTGGCTAGAACAAAATGAAATGATTGCCAACCCAGAAAAATTCCATGCTTTGTTGCTAAGAAAAAACCAAACGAATACCAGTGGAGAACAAATCAACATTAACGGTAGTATAATCAAATCAGAGGAGACTGTGAAACTTTTAGGGGTAACTTTAGATTATAAACTTGATTTTGACCCACATATTTCCAATCTTTGCAAAAAAGCTGCAACACAATTAAATGTTCTTAAAAGAGAAAAAGATCCTAGTTCAAAGTTTCGTATACTCTAATTTCGATTATTGCCCTTTGGTTTGGTATTTCTCATCCTCTAAATCATTACAGAAAATTGAAAAATTACAAGAACGTGCTCTAAGGTTTCTCTATAACGATCATACAAGTTCATATAGCGATTTGCTTCTGAAATCGAATAAATGCACGATGCACGTTGCTCGCCAAAGAATCCTTTGCATCGAAATATTCAAAACATTGAAAAATTTGAATCCACCATTTATGCAGAGCATTTTTGAATTACGTTCTTCAAATTATTCGTTAAGAAATCCAAATAAGTTAGCCCATGTTAGGCCCAATCAAACAACTTTCGGGTCCAAGAGTCTAAAGTCCATTGGACCACAGATTTGGAATGGCTTACCGAATGAACTAAAATCAACAGAAAATTTGAAAAGCTTTAAGGTTTTGATAAAACAATGGAACGGCCTCAATTGCACATGCAGTGCCTGCCAATGCCTACTGACTTAATTGCATAATTTAGAAGAAAAAATTTATTTTGTTTTATTAGTACCGTATATTGGAATTTGATTATTTATTGTAAATTAGTAGTTATTGTAAGTTTTTAGCATGGCCCCCTGTAAATCAATTATTCTTATTGAGGGGCTACCATGGGTAAAAAAGATAAAATCAAAATCAATCAAAATCATTAGTTGACGTGTATATATTTAATGTATATATTGTTAGCTATTTGTATATATTTCGAATTCAATAAAATTACAAACAAACAAACAAACTGATGATATCCCTCCGCTATACTAATGGTATCTCTCCGCCATACTTTGCACCCTCCGCCTTACTGATGATATCCCTCCGCTATACTTCGCACCCTCCGGGCACCCTCCGCCATACTGCACGCCCTCCACTCTTACTGCACACACTTTCTCCGGGGTGAGCCATACGAATTTGAGAACCAAAATTTATTAATTGCAGCGGAGCTGCGCGAAGCGACCACCTAAATCCGACACACTCTCGTATCGTGGTTTATTTGGATATATATATATAAATTCTCAAGAAANAGCTAATAAAAACCAACTAATATATACATACTTTATACAGCAAACCATAATATTTATAATCAACAGCATAATTTACAATTGCATCCTTCCCCACCCCATGTTTTGATTTTTTTGCAAAAGGAAGGAACCGTTTCGCTGCTCTTTATCACATCAGGTATGCTGTTCCAGAGTATACTACCCCTAAAACATATAGAGTTCATGCCAAAGGCCACGGTGGATGTGCTTGGAAGTAAAACTGTGTTCTTTATGCTGAGATTATATCTGACCTCTCTTCTCTGGAATAACTCCGAAAGAAATAGAGGGTTCACGTGATGTAATGTTTTGTAAATCTCTGTCATCAGTCTTTGTAAATTCTGAACATGGACAGCTTTTTCATTATTTCTGACAAGAAGGTCAGCAAAAGGTGTATCATAGTCGTCAAACAAAACACGTAGTGCTCGTTTGTGGATCTGATTGATTTTGTTATTTGCTATTGATTGAGAGGCTTTATTTTTATCCTCTCTATTGTTTCGACCATTCACAGAATTGGTTCTGCAGCTGACATGTTTCAGACACAGGAAGATGTCAATTTGGGCTTATTATCAATTTGGGCTAGGCCTAGACATTACTGACGCTTGCAGAAATAAACATATTATGGGTGCCACCGGCAGGGGGTGGATAAAAGAACAGTGTTCAAAACTGAGACGGAGAATTGCAAGGAATTGCGGGGGTTAGGCTGCAAAATACATGCATGAATGTAACAAGTTTTTCCGTGTTTTTCTTTTACTTTTGGCAGAAGATATTGAAGTGAACCCAGGACCGACACCTAGTACATCGAGCAACAACCCTTCTGAAAATTCAGTCATCAAGCTGCCAACATTAGTTGCAAGGGGAAACCTACACCAAGGAGATGCATATTTCTGTGAAGATTCAAGTGGAAGACAGTGTGCATTTATGGCTTTAACATCACTTGCTTACAACCATCACGTAATGTCAGCTCCAATGTGGCAGCCTGAGACAGTTGATGAAATTCTTGACATTGGTTATTCACAATCTTTGCTTGCATTACAAAAAGGATTGATTCCTGATTCTCCAAATTTTTCAATTGAGCAACTACCAACAACAATGTGTTTTACAAGATCAAATGAAGCTAACAATGACTTGCCCTTTGTGGCACTGCCCTTTGTGGCAACAAATGATTTATCATACCACTTCTTGTTGCAACATACTCAAATACTTGTGAAATGCCCGTTAAGGCAACCAATATCAACTTTCCTCTTGTGGAAAGATCAAATGAATCACCCCTTGTGGTTAATGCCAGTGAATCGCCCGTTGTGGCAACAAATACTACTTGCAAATCGCCCATTGTGGCAACAAATACTTCTTGTGAATCGCCCGTTGTGGCAACAAATATTACCTCTGCAGGAATGCACATTGACGCAAATGATACAAAATTGCATAGCGAATCTAATCAACCAGGAAGCTTGATTGTTTTTGGAAATATTTACCAAGGCTCTTTATTTAGTGATACACAAGAGAATAGGGACTCCCCATTCCTGTCTTTGTTTGCAGCACTTGAAAATGCTTTTACAAAAAACAACAATGCAATTTTCATATTAGAAGGCTATATGGTATCAATTATTCACAACCCTAACTCAGGGTTTTATTTATTTGATTCCCACGCAAGAAATCCTCTGGGCATGCCTGATATTAGTGGTAAGGCAGTGCTGTTGAACTTGAGAAATCTATTTTCCTTACAGAACTATTTGCAATTGCTAGCCACAACGCTGAACACTACTTTTTTGAAGTGGTTTCTGTGACATTTCATAATCTGAATTCTTCAGACTCGCAAGAAATTAACTTTCCAATTAGTCCAAGAAAACTGACTGTGGAATATAAAAAGCAACAAAAACGCGAAAAACTGAGACAATTTGTTGCTAGAAAACGCAAAAATGAAAGTGAGTCTGAACGACAAGAGAGACTTGTAAAAGACGTGTTATCCCATTGGAAAGATGAAAATGTCATCCCTAGGAGCATAACAAAAATATTCCGGACGATGTAATCCCCCTAAGAGGATAACACGTGCTAAAACGTGTTGAAGTCAGGCAGAAATATTAGGGAAATTTTATCATGGTTTTAGGTGTGTTTCGAAGGATTCTTGAAGGAGTTTCTCTAGAAAATCCCTCATAATTTCAGAACGGAGTGTAAGTCAGGTAAATCTTTAAATTTATTTGACCATGTTCACTATTAAATAATATATTTGCAAATATTATTGTCTTGGAGCAGTGGCCTTTCAAACTGGGGTGATTTCTTTTTAACTCATCCGTACACAAGAAAAAAAGTTATTGGGTTAAATGAACCATTCACGTTGTACTTTGACAAAATAGTTAAATACAAAGCAAAACATAATCAAATTTCGCGAAATCAATCTAACTACCAGGTGAGTAAAAAAAATTTAAACATTTGAAAGCCAGTAGTTTGTTGCTAGCTATTCATAAGATTCCTTAAAACTGATATCATTCTGTGGGTAACATGTCCACTTAGATAATAAAATTTAGGTAGTTAAAATCGTTCATGAGGGGTACTTCGGGGTTTGCGGTGTTGCGGTATCGGGGGTCAAATTTGCGCTGTATTGCGGTATTGAGGAAAAAAACTTGCGGTATTGCGGTATTGCGGTATTGAGTTTTCACAGCGCGGTATGCGGTATTGTACGAGCATTAACATCCAAACTTTGTGCAATGCCGTTGTCCTAACAAGGAACAAACTTCTTCGAAACGAATTAGCAGAGGAAAGGAAAATGAACGAAAGAAGTCTCTTATCATCCTTCCTCTTTGCTATTAAGATAGTCTAAGGCAGGGTCGTCGCTACCTCGGTCGGCAAATCGAGAAAAGGTTTGATCATCATTGAAAGGGTAATCCAAATATAAAGTAATCAATCAAACAAACAAATTTCGACATTTGTAAGTCAGTCTAAAGTTGTAAAGACGAGTAAATTTTCCGCTCACTTCCTTTGCACTGCCATAAATACATTTCTGGAGTAAATAAGCTCGGCTATTGCAAGTAAAGTCCTTGTATTCAGAGAATAATAAACCTGACCTTTATGTCTCTAATCTTAACATTAACTTGAATTCTTTTTGGAAGAAATTGATAGCAAAACAGAGTCTGCTTTTTCAAAATTCTCTCCTCGCCTCGCTCGCATCATTTTTTCTCCTTTACTATTCGTTTGTTTGAAATAAATTCACCAAAATTTCTGCTTTTAGACCAAATGACAATTTCACATCAGCACATTTAAGTCCACTGCATTAAGTACAAAAATTTTCGGCGTGACAAACTTTCGGACAAAGACTTGTCCGAAAATTTATTTGTACGAAATATGGAGTTGTCCGAAAATTTGTCGCGCCGAAAATTTTGCTTACATAAGCGCATGCGCAATGAGAATTGAATGACAACACAAGGAAACAAAACAAGAAATTTGAAACCGAATCTCAATCATGACATAAAAGATTATCATGAACATGCAAATTTTTGAAAAAATTTGTGTTTCCAAGCAAATATTACTCTAAACAAATAGCATCATCGTCCTCTTCATCGTTGGACTTGCCCAAGTCGTCTCGTAAGAAAGAAAGAAAACATGGGCAAATTCACTTTCTTGCAAGACGACTTGAGCAAGTCCACTTCATTGTCTATTAAATAGCAACCGTCACTTTTTTGTACGATTACATATGCTCAATTCTGTTGATACGATTTGATAATGTTACCAAACTTGAAATTGAGCCAGGAGACCCATTTGCGGATTTAAACTTATAACAATATATAAGCACTAATAACAAATGTGACGAATACGAATATTAACAAGAAATTAATGACTTTTTCATTGCTCTTCTATTCCAGAAAGCTTAATGTGAGAAAGGACTTCCGTTCGAGACATGATAGGGCTCTATCCCAAACTTTAAAAAGGTGTTTAGTTTCAATTAATCTAAAACCTGATTTGGTTTTGCTAAATGATTCAAAAGACTGGTCAAAGTTTTGTCCGAAAATTAATTTGTCCGAAATACCAAAAATTTGTCCGAAAATATTTTCGCCGAAGTTTATTGTCCGAAATTTCATCCTCCGAAAATGTTTGCACTTAATGTAGCAAGAATATCACTTTATTTGAATGAAGATAAAAGAAAACCTTAATGAAAACTTTTGTTATGACATTTTTCAATTACTGTCACTTCGTATGGATGCATTGCAGTAGGAAAAACAATAAACATATTAATAAAATTCACGAAAGAGCATCGAGAATGGCCTATAATGATTTTTCATCTAGTTTTGAACAATTGCTACTTATAGACAATGCGGTTAGCATTCACACAAGAAATCTACAGCAACTTGCAAACAGAAATTTACAAACCTATTCATCACGAAAACCCAAGTTTCATGGGAGATATCTTCAACATAAATGAATCATCTTATAACCTCAGGGTCCTCACTCAATGGCGTGGCTACGGGGAGGGATGGCCCGGGGGGTCTACCTTGGAGAAAAACAACGGGGAAGTGCCTGACAGAAAAAAAATTTATGACCCTGTCCTGGAATAAAATGTTGAAAACATAATACCCGTCCTGTAATAAGATAGGAGAAACTGATGGTTACCATGAAAATAATTTTGCTGAGAACAATTTTTGTGTGCTCATATATAAACAGATATGAAGTTAACCTCTCCTTTAATGGACATACCTGTCCCGGAAGGAAGATGCAAAAGGTATAATCCTGTCCTGGAATTTTTAGTCGAAAATAATACCCTATTGGCAGGCACATCCCCGGGTGCTCAATGTATTAAGTAGACCCCCGGGGGGATGGGGGGCAAAGGGGGGCATTTGCCCCCCACTCCTGTGAAAAGATGGTCTTCGAGATTCTTTCAAAAACGAGGAGAAAATAGCTAGGGGTAGGGTGTGTAAGATTTTTCCAAGAAAGGCAGGAAAGCCACCGGCAGAGTCATTCTCAGCAAAATTAAAGGTTGGCATTTAAATAAAAATCCCGGACGTACTATCACAGAATGTTCAAGGCTTCCATTTCGGGGTCAAGCAGACACTGGAAAGCGAGAAGAGTTCTACGACAAAGTATAAGGACTTTGCGCAAAAATGTTCCCAAAGATGGTGATTCATAGAAAATTGTTGCAAAATTGTGAAAGTTTCCAATGGCTTTGGTAAAGATTGGGATGGAGAAAAGGATTCTAAGCCAAAGAAATGATGTTTACTTGAAAATTTTCCTGGGAATGCTAACTTTTAAAACATATTCATAAAATCGTCAAAAATTATATGTTAATACCGGCAAACATGGGATCGAGAAAAGCGTTTTAAGCCAAAGTAAAGGGCGTGTCCTCAAAAATTTTCACAAACCCCTTCGTTTGGTTACTCCACCCAGGTAATTTGTCCTGGCCACGCCGCTGGCCTCAATTTCACTAGAAATGAACCAAATATGGATTAGACACCATATCCTACAGATGTCAAGAAGCATGGAACTCCATCTCAACAGAAATCACATCAAGTGCAAATATAAACATTTTTAAAGCAAGAATTAAATATCTGTCATCAATTTCTTGCTTGTGCCGCATCTGCAAACCATTTATAACACAGGTGGGCTGTATAAAATAACAACAGTTAACCCCCACCCTTTGTGGTACTGCACTTCTCCTTACCATGGCCAATAAGCCAATTCAATGAAGCACAAACGTAAAGGTGATTTGAACATTACAAGCATGTATACAACATTGGATTGAATTGTACTACTTTATGGTTACAAATTTATGAATTTGGTATGAGAAAAAAATTTATCATGATTATTTTCTGATTGTTTTGCAGTTTCATGCCTGTAGAGGTCATCAATATAGAGGAGGGAAATTTGAATACTGAGCTAAGGTATTGTATTTTCTACAATGTTTTTAGGTGGTTCACGGTAATTTCATTAAGATACATGGACCAATGGCATCATGCTAACTCAGTGGTGACAAAACTGTATTTTTTGCCCCCCCCCCCCCCCAGGTGGAATTGGTTTAAAGCTGGAATCAAATTTAATGTCCTCGTTAACTGGTACAGAAGCTTTGTTGTAAATTAAAACAGTTGCAAATACACCAATAGCTTTATCTGTATAGTAAAGCTACCAAAGTTGTATCAAGTCCATTTGGCTTACAAGCAATGAATGTTCATAGGTACCAAGAATTCTATTCAAAAAAGCCAAAAAAGGACCAACAGTAAGGATTAGCTGTCCATAGGGAAAATGGAACTGAAGAAGGTTTTGTTATACCACGTCAGGAAATCTCAGGGAAATTAATTGTTTTAAACTGGATCGTTTTGGTCTTTTCGAGCAAAAGAGAACTGACACTGCTTTTTGTAAGATTTGCAAAGAAGATATCAATTACCATCAGCTTTGGGAGGAATTCTTTCCAAAATTTGGCCTGTAATGATGATTGGTGCAATATTTTGGGTCTATTGCCATCAATTACATAAATTGCTTAATTTTTCAATCTTCTTTTACTTTGCAGGATGCAGATTCATTGGATTCCTTTGATCCTGACATTTTCATGCAGCCTATTGTACCACTCCAAGAAGAACAAGGAAAAGGGGTGGAGCCAGTCGATCTTGCGACTGTGCGTAACCGTAGGCTTTCATACCTAGATCAGCATGCAAGCACATTACCAACAAATAGTATGGCACCAGCAAGTCTCCCTGTACAGAACATAAGCAACCAAAGTGAAGCCATTGCAAGTGAAATCAATCCGCCAAGTGTAACCAACAATATACGCATCCTTGAAGACAACCAAAGCAGCGTTGGCACTCATGAGATGATCGCACTAACAGTACATAGGTCTACTCTGAGGACGGAGATGATTCAGCTTTTTCAAAAAGAATACAAAGATCAAATAGAATTTGTCATACTCGACTCAAAGGGAGAAGCAGAACAAGGTGTTGGCTCTGGTGTAGCCCGGGAGGTCTTCAGCGCCTTCTGGAGGGATGTAGCTGATTCTCTTCTGATAGGAAAGTCGCACAGAGTCCCTTTTGTGCGACACGACCCGTACAAGCCTGAATGGGAGGCAATGGCGAGAATAATATGTAAGGGATATGAGCAGTGTGGGTATTTCCCAATTGTTTTATCTAATGCATTTATTTCATACAGCCTTTTCGACCATGTTCCTGACGACCTCCTCGTGGATTCTTTCTTTCTGTATCTTGCAACAGACGAGAGAGACACTTTGAAAAAAAGTATTGATGATTTTGAAAATTCAGATCTAGCAGAAGTGATTGAAGTTCTTGACAGATTCCAGTGTCGCAAGAACCCAAGTCAAACGTCAATGAAAGAAATCATCTTTGAGCTGGCCAGGCAAGAGCTCATTGTGCGACCACACCTTATGGCTTATGCCCTAAGGCCTTGCCTTCAGCGCCTGCTGTCATACGAGCCATTCAAAACGCCGGGGAAATTCAAGGAATTTTACGCGAGTACAAAGCCAACTGCTAGAAAGCTATTGAAGCTCCTCCGTTGTACTCCAGAGAATGATCAAGAAAGGGAATCCTTGAAGTATTTGGAAAGATACATTCGTGGGTTGGAACAGCCACAACACGAGCGATTGTTACGTTTTCTGACAGGAGCAGATATCATCGTCGTCAAAAACATTGATGTGGAGTTCACGAAAATTACAGGAATGGGTAGGCGCCCTATTGCCCATACATGCGGACCTTGTTTAGAATTGCCGTCTACCTATGACAACTTTTGTCAGCTGAGGGAGGAATTCCAAAATATACTCGACGCTGGCGAATGGCAGTTTGACATTGTTTGACTCAATAAATCTGCATTATAGAGTTCCTTGATACTTAAAATTGACAGATCGTTTCGCTGATAAATTTAATTCAATTCAATTTTCTTCATAGAATACATATAGAATCTAACTATGATTGAAATTTATGTATCCTAAGTGACCCAAGAAAAGCTAATGCTTATCTAGCTTGGGCCGCAAAATATAAAATGAACTGACATGAACTGATCAGAAATTTACGCAGACTTAACAGGCTCTGCATTCAAGTCATTTTGGGCTTCTTTATTGACTGGATCTATTGTTATAGGTTTCCCTGATGCATTTATTCACTTCTATACCGAAATGCTGTGGGTGAAGCTCCGCTTCTGCTGCCATTTATACACTTGAGTTCAGCACCCCCTGGCCTTCCACTAATAACATTTGGTAAATTTTATGGTGACTTGGTAAGAAAGTTGCATTTGGGTAAATCTTGTGCTGAGTTATGTATTGATAATGACCACCTGGTAAATTTTAGTTTCATGCACCCAGTTGTGGTTGCAGATATTTTGGGTAATGAAGCTTATATCTTGTATCTAATCGTTTGAAGTTGTCAGAAAATATGAATTTGTGTTTTGTTACTTGTTTTGTTAAGAATGAAAAATGATTTACAGTTGACACTCCGATATACTTTCTTTGTTGGTACTTCGCAGGCTAATAAGAACGCACCACCTGCAAACTTGAAGGTAATATGTCTATATATAAGGAGGGGGTGTACCCAACCGTGCTATGTGAAGGTGATGATATTGTGGTTTTAATGCGTAATGTCTCCCAAATTCTAATTAGCCCTAGCGCTTATTAATTCGTTTATGCAGTCTAATGAAAGTCTGTACAGATCAATTCCAAATGACGTAGACTCTGCATTGGGGTTAACCTTTTCTTGCAACTTCTCCAGTTCGTTATGTGTTAGAGGGCAGTTCACTTCGGTGATTACAACACTATCATCATCTGGTGCAGGTTCATCACTGTATTGCATTGGGCCATCCCAGTCTACCCCATAGTCAGCTGACTCGTCCTGTCAGAAAGGAAAGAAATTATTTGCTTCATTTTTCTAACATGTATTGTAGGTATTTGTCTTTCCATACGAATATTGGTTGAAACAATATAAAAAGGTTTCAACAGAGACGTTGGAACTCGGGAGGACCTTCAGCTTAACAAAAAAGTGCTCTTGAATTGTCGTGCCCCCCAAGTCTAGGATGCTAACTGCTGCACTGGGTTCCCGCCTCCAACCAAGTATGGTACCTCAGTCTTTCATTGATGTGCAGTACACGTTTTTTATGTGACAAAATTGTCTTTGGGTCTTTGTTCCTGATTGACAATAATTGTTTTATGTTTTGAGCAAATAAAACTCTTTTTTCTGTCTAAAGATGTGCTGTATGTCAAGAACAAATACGTGGCGGTGGTTGAAACCACAGGNACAAAAGTATGAGTGTGGTCGTTTCAAGAAAGTTTGTTCTTGAAACTAGAGCAGTCTCAAAATACTTAGGTAGTTCAAGTAAAATGAAACTCGGTTGGAGAACAGAAGATACTCTTGAAACAAGAGTGAAACAAGTCATTGCTCCGAAAGCGCCATAAAATTCTTCTGCTGTGGCTTTGCTTCATATCATTTGTTTTCTGATTGTTAACAAAATCTTTACAAGTCTTATTATGGCTGTCAAATGATAGCATTGCGAATTTTTTGCCAAGAGTGTTTTGCTTCTTTCTAGCAGTAACAGTTTTTAAGGAAAAGTTTTATCGTTTTAAGAATACGCAAATACATGGATAGTAATGAATTCTTAAGAATCCTGTTTCAAGAAAAAGTTTTTTTATCTATGGTATTTCAAGAATAACTTGGCTTGAAACAAGAAAAATGCAAGTAAAATTATTCTTGCTGAGAATCAGAAATTTGCTGTGAATTAAAGAATCGAGCAGTACCTTGTCATATGTACGTATGTAATTTGCAATACACGGTAGCGCTGAGCATGGTGGTGAAAAAATTTTAACCAGGAAGCAGTGCATTTTTTAATTGAATTCCTAAGGCATCTTCAAACATTCTTGACAAAATTTTGAATGATCCTCGCTGCCATATATAGCATAAATTTATAATTCTATTTGAAGTCTCATCTATGCATGACCATACCATACCTTATGAGTTTGTGATGACCATCGATGTGCCATAAAGCCAAAATCCCAGGTACTTTGTACTGGCGACGGCAAGTAATAGTTAGTTGAAGTGCCCTAACAAGAATTCCTTCTGGGTCAACGTGATGCATCGATTCCCGAATTCTTCTTTCTGAAACCTTTATTCCAAAATTGACTGTTAACAAACCATACAGACTGATAAACCATACATCATTGAAAGGTGAGGTCGTATGATAGTACCAAATTAGTATATCAGCAATGAAATTTTGGGGATTTAAATCAACACTGTCAAGCATTTTGCTAGAAATTCTCATGGTTTATCAGGAAATCTAAAAAAAATCAGCCTGCAGTTTCTCATATGTCAGTTTCTTAGTGACATGTTCTTACTGTACATATTCCATTTCAATGATGCAGTATAGGGGATTTTGCTTTGAAGCTGTGTCTGAAAAAGTTGATAATGGAAAATGTATTTCAAATTTCACGGAGTTTTCATTTTCAAGATAAATTCAATGATCGCATATATTAAAAAGCAGTCCATACATCCGTCTGTATCCACAGGTCGGATATCGATCGGTTATCTTTTTCACTGATTCATCCAATTCCAAGTCGTCTATTTGGGTATATGAATCGTTAATTGATATTCCATATTCCTTCAGCCTTCGCTTTACAGTACTGTCACTTACACCAATCATCTTTGCAATTGAACATACTGTAAAACCATTCTCTATATAAAAGAGTAGCTGTGATCTTGTGATGTCATAAGATGGTCTCCCTCTCTTGTCTGTCTGTATTAAAGGGGCTTTGTATCCACTTGAAATTTCTTCGTCAAAGCGTCTTGAAATCCGCGCAGCCTTTTGCAAAGCGTGCATTAAGCCAACATCTAGATTGTAAATTTGGTTGCATCTCATGACCAGATTTAGTACATTTTCTACGCGAAAGCGGAAATAGTCCATGTCAGTTTGACTGATAATTGGCCCGGATGTTAGTTCTCTCAACAGTTGATCTGTTATCTTCTTTAGATGATTCACAATGAGTCCTGGTACAGCTGCAGCTAAGACAGAATATAATGTTGTCTAACTATGTACAATAAAGCAAGCACGTAAATAAGTAGCCAGTAAATCATATGTAGGTTTTGTTAATGTTATCATAATGTAATTTAGTTACTTTCGGCCTTTAGATAGTACAGGCACATTACAGGTCAGTTACTTTGTAAATGTAATTTAGTAAAATATATCACCCTTTGCAAAATTAAATCATGAACAATCGAAGTTAATGGACATGAAATATGACTACCCTGTGACCATTGCGTGACAATCTAGGACTAAATGAAGAATATTTATGTCAGAGCTTACTGAAAGGAGAAATGTCTACTTACTGTCAGCCATCTTTGAGCAGAGACGAATCTTCGGAAAATTCGATGTTAACAAATGTTGTATTCAAATGATTTGCTTGTGGTACGGAGATAGGCTATAGAATTTTGTTTCTTTTCTTCGATCCTCCTTGCGCAGTGTGCTAAGATATCAGTGGCTGTCGTGAGCGCTTCCTTCAATTCGTTTTCATCCATTAGTTCAGTCAAAGCAAGTAGTTCCTCTGGATAAAAGTTCTGTTCTGTATTCCAAATACGCTATTCGAGTCGTAAATCCAAAACGAGGGTACGGCGCAAATAGGCTATTCGAGTCGTAAATCCAAAACGAGGGTACGGCGCAAATAGGCTATTCGAGTCGTAAATCCAAAACGAGGGTACGGCGCAAATAGGCAATTCGAGTCGTAAATCCAAAACGAGGGTACGGCGCAAATAGGCTATTCGAGTCGTAAACCTAAAATTTCGCAAATTTCGCAAATTTCGCAAAAATGACCGCAAATTTCGATGACCAACTCTAGAGGTGATGATCGTAAATAATTACGGTCATGACTCCTAGAGTTCATCACCGTGCAGGACGACGCAGTTGAATCACGACGAAACATTTTTTACCCTTATGCCGCGCTATAAATTTAGCCAGGAGCTGTGAATCTGGCAACCCAAGTGTCACCAATTGAACTCATTTCTGCACCAAATTTATAGGTTGGTTTGAGCTAATTATCTCAAATGGTTCCCGAGATATCAATTTTCAAAGTTTAACCCATTTTCCGCAATTATCAAAGAAAAAGGGCGTGGCACTTATCGCTGCGCTCAGGTTCAAATCCCCATGATTTCTTTGTTTCATATAATAAGACAGGGAAAATGCAAATCAAAGGTATTTCTTGGGTGCTGATTCCAAATTTTCTACTTAGAACCTCATATTAGAAGCAGAAAATGTGCTAGTAGCATCTAAAAATTTGACCAGCTGATTTGCTGGTTGTCAACTTTGGAAGCAAATTTTAGGGTGTGGCTGAGTCATTCTGAATTTAAGTCATGCCTCATTTTAAACTACTATGACCATCCTACTCAAATGATGTAGTTTCATTTCCAGAAATAAACAGCTCTACAATCTACAAAAGTTTTAATTTAGCAAAATATTTGGTCCAAAATACTATGCAAAATGACATCTGGGCCCGGTTGTTCAAAACTGGTATTAGACTAACATCAGACTACGACTATGCATACGACTACAGGATTATGCATTTTATTCCATGATTAGCGCTAATTGAGGTTTGAACAACCGGGTCCTGTTGCATACAAAAAGCCAGTTTCATACGGAAGCTTCTCAGCTTAAAGATAGAATTTCAATGTTGAGTTAGATATGTTTTTAGATACTGTAGTTACTGAATAAAAATCTTTTTTTCTTGTAATATAACATTATGCTCTAATGTTTGTAATATAATATAATATGCCGCAGTGCGTAAAACGCAAATATTACACTCTGAGGCCAACAAAAACGTTCTTAAATTAAACAGTTGCAAATCTTCACATAATCATTGTCCTTTAAACTGTACATTCTTCCTGAGGTTGTTTCAAGTGCTTCAAGGATACATAAGACTTCAGTAAATGGAACAAAACAAATGTCATCACGGTGTGGCCAATTAAAAGACTTTGTTGGGCCGTGTGGGTGCATGAATTTTATCTCAATGTCATTAAACTCAGCATCAATCTTCTGTATCACTCCTATCCACCAAAAATTGTCATATCGGCAAGCAACAAACTGCATGGGACGCAAATCACCAACTTTAATCTTGTCCACTGGAGGAGCATGAAAATGAAAAGTATCCACAAATTCAGGGTCATAACTTGTCCTCTTATATTGAAGGCTAACACTCTCAGGCAATGGTTCAATGAAATGGTAGCTCCTAGTTCCTGGAATTTTTCTGCCTTCTTCAAATCTTTTCTCTTGTACCGGGTGTCCCAAAAAAAAGGTAACAGATTTTATCGGAGCTAGCGATAAGAATTTAGGTCGAATCAATCCCTATTAATTTTTTAAGTACTCCTCGATAGTTAACTTGAAGATAAATACCTTGTTTGTTGATATTGGTGCATTGAGAGTTGGAACATTAATCTTGAAAGTCCAAATTTGCCTCCATCTCCAAACCAGAGCTTTTGGGTTTTGGCCTAAGTCAGGTTTTACATTTCTATTCAAATGTGTACCTAAGCACGGGTCCTTGTCCAAATTTACTACGCTTATGTCTATGATTGAGAAGATTCCCCCGACCATCGCTTTTGCAGTTTAGGCCAAAACCCGAAAGCTCTGGTTTGGAGGTGGATGCAAATTTGGACTTTCAAGATTAATATTCCAACTCTCAATGCACCAATATCAACAAAAAAAAGGTATTTATCTTCAAGTTCACTATCCAGGAGTACTTCAAAAATTATTAGGGATTGATTCAATCTAAAGTTTTGCCACAAACCCTGATAAAATCTGTTACCTTTTTTTTTGGGACACCCGGTACATCTCGAACAGCTACCATCTCTTCCCTCTCTATCATTTCAAAATGAATAACCGGAATGCTGGTCTTGCAAAACTGAAACAAAGCATCAGCTGATAGATTTTGGTTGTCAAGTGGACGTTGTAAGCTTGCTCTTGTTGTGAGTCGCTTTATTGTGCCACCAATACCATCACATGGTGATTTTCCATGACTTGAGGCAAAAAACGTCCAATCAGCAGCAATACCAAAGTCTTCCTCGTGGTAGCAAAGATTTAAAAAGTTTTTATAATTCTTGTACTGCTGGGCACAACCATCGGAAAAGTAATGACATTTTTTAATGCCTTGTAGCTTTGTTTTCATATATGTTGCTGTCACCCGTTCACGCGAAAAACTGTACGCAGAGCTTGGCTGGGAGTCACTAAGTGCCCGAAGGTGGAGTAGGCGCCTTACTTTGTTCTACAAGATTATGAATAATCTCACCCCTTTGTATACAAAGGAGCCAATCCCACCACTTCATCAGTCGCAGTACTCTTTTCGCAATCGGGATGTTATCGGGCGAATGAGGGCAAGAACAGAAAAATTTCAATCAAGTTTCTATCCAAACTGCATCTCTGAATGGAATAAACTCGATCCTGAAATCAGGCTTGCACCATCTTTTGCTGTTTTTAAGACAAAGCTTCTGTCAATAATTCGCCCCCCTGCAAAATCTGTCTTCGGGATTCATGACCCAATAGGCTTATCGTATCTTTTCCAAATAAGGGTCGGTCTCAGTAAATTGAATTTTCACAAATTCAAGCATAATTTTCGGGATACCGTGAACCCAATGTGCCCAACGAACGATGGTATTGAGGATACAGAGCACTTTCTGTTGTTTTGCCCTTCATTTGACATTCAACGACGAGATCTTCTCGCTGGAGTTTCGGAATTGTTACGACCATTTGTCCAATTTAACAGCCTTCCTAACAACGTTCTGGTACAATATTTATTGTATGGTGATAAAGATTTTTCTAATTACGTTAATAAAAATATACTAGAGCTGACACTAAATTTCATCCACAGAACTGGTCGG
>REGM01000252.1:131012-158741 GCA_004194415.1 Aurelia aurita | reverse complement strand
GCGCCTTTTTTGTTGACAATGTTGAAGCAATGGGGACGATTTGTTGGTGAAACTGGCAGTAGTGTGTGGCAATAAAAAGTGGATTTTTGTTATCAAAACCAGTTGAAATACGTTTATGCACTAGTGTTGCAAGTTTTTGGCCTGTATTCCTCTTCTTCCAAGATAGAAATGGTAAGTACCCGTTGAATTCACCCCTTGCTTGTAAAGCCGGCATCTTGTTCTTGTTAGGCCGTTCAGTGCACTTTTCTGGGTGTTCATCGAACCACGCGGCATTGATTCTTCAATATCTCCGGATATATTTATGTTAGCTTCAAACCGAAAAAAGATTCAGATATGCACTAAAATTGGCATCTTTTAATGCCAAAGTGGATGGTTTTTGCGTTCCAGAAAGGTTTAAGAAATTGACTGCAGTAAACGAAAACTATGTGTGAATTCAAAACGTTGTCATTCCTCCAAATCTTGTGATAATTCGTGGCGCCCTTGATTAAGTATGTACCCAAGAATTAAAAACAAGTTTGTGAAAGAATTTTTGCAATATCTCTATTTTCCATCCGTACATTTATATTTTCATGCGAGTAGGTAAAATCGCCTAAAAGCGACTGAAAATTTGGAAACCCTTTGCTTTCTTTTGTATTGCCCATTGTTTCGTTAGCCAGTAAGGATTTAGTGCCTATCTTCGTTAAACATGCAGCTCAAAATCCACAGAAGTCGAGCTTTTTTAACAAATTCCAACAGCACGGAGCTTAGACACCAAAAAGTGACTCCAGAAAGATAATAGTTGTCTGTTGTGCCTATGTTGTTGTGCCTGTGTTTATGATTTTGATTGATGTTTGAAGAACAAATATATTTCCAAAGAAAAGGTCTTGTGTGAGACAGACTTTGGCTAGTTGTGCGTGAAGGATTCTTAATATCATCAACCACAACTAGACACAGTTACAGATAAAACCCTTCCCCATCAAAGGTATCTCAGGGTGATCACTACTTACATTTTTCCTTAATCGACACAGCTCTTTGGGCCTCTTCTTCTCTATTGTTCTGCACCAAATTCTTTAGATCTTCTCCACATATTTTGATCTGCTCGAGAAAGCCATTTGCAGTGGATGCGAGCGCAAAGAAAGTGTTAAAGTTCGACTTGTTGCACTCCCCATGACGCAACCAACTTTGAACAGTTTTAGCGGCACTAGCAAATCTATCAGGACTGAGCAGAGAGGACATTGTCTCTGAAACGGTTGCTTGGGTGAAGACAGTATAGTCCCTGGGTAGTGAATCGATTACGTCCATATGAATCCTTCCCACCATAAGAGGCAACATAAGTGTCCCTTCTCGTCCTATGAAGATATAATGCTTGTCATATCTCAGCGACTGGAAGGCACATCCTTTCTCTTTGAATCTAAGCTCACAAAATTTAGTAAGTCGTTCATTTGCGATTCTTTGTTCCAGGTTGATCGTTTCGATATCTCCAAATTGGTCAAATATGTCTTTTAAAACTACTTCATCTACCACGGAAGGCAAATTACTGATAATGATAGTTTTTGAATCATGTACGTACGGAGGCCTAACAGCATCTTCCAATATATCTGTATCTCTCGGTGGATATAGGCAGCTTCTATGTGTTACTAATACTGGATGCTTTGACTCACAATGTTCAACATCCGACAAGTAATGAGGTGTTTCGAGTCTGTTAGACTGCTCATTTGATTGGGCACTGTTACGACTAGTTTCACGTGCTTTACCAAAATCAATCGGCAACGATAACGTATCACTCACCCTGCTTGTTTCACTGATGAGAAGTCTCGCAGGTAACATTCTCTGCGGAATTTGAAAATCATTTCTCACTGCCAAACTCGTACTTTGACCTGCATTAAGGTAAGCAGCGTCTAGCATGTCGTCTGAAAGACCTGTGTAAGCACTTTTAGGAATCTGAGCCTCTTCAACTGCATGCTTAAGCTCTTCGCTTACGTAGCCCCCTCTCCCTCTCCCCCTACCTCTAGTAATGCTCCCTCTTCCTCTTGTACTCCCTCTTCCTGTCAATCCACGCTGATTCATGGCCGCTCTGCCTCTTGGTTGTCTGACGTTACCTCTAAAGCCTCCTCTCTGGTTGTTCACAGAGCTATTTCCCCCGTGGATATCATGGTGAGACCGGTCAGGAACCCGACTATCTCTGTGACTGCCTCTGTTTCCTCTGACATTGCGTCCTCGACTACTGCTCGCGCTACTAGGACTAATTCCACTCATCCTGTTTCTCGTCTGTCCTGCATTTTCCCAAATTGGCTGCCCAGCACTGCCAGCATGGGTTGGCAATCCTCTTTGATGATTTTTATGCATAGTTTAATATGATTCTACCTTGCTGCCATCCAATGGTAAACATATGCCTGTAAGTAGAGGAAGATCTGTTCAACACCTGGTACACTTTTTAAAACTGTATCATAAAATTAATCTGATTTTGGAACGAAATTCATTACAGTCTCAAATAAAGTTCAAAAGTAAACATTCTACAAAATCTTATCACTCAACAATTTAATCAGCGCTTGCAAAATAGACAAGCGAATGAGAACTGATCATAGGGAAATTTTAGAGTTCAAATTTTCAGAAAATTATGTTCTCATTTCACAAGAATTTTGTTTTGTAAAAAAATTAGCGTAATGAGTGCGGACCGGAAATATTTTCATATTTCTGACAGCCAACTTCAAGGAAATTGTTCGAGCAATTTTTTATTTCTTTGCTTCTCCAAAAAGAAATACATGCGAGTTCCTTATTGTAGCGGTAAGCTAGCGAAAAGCGATTTCAAAAGCTAGTTGAATTCTAAGGATAAGGAAGATGATACCATTTTATTCCGGCCCGCCTTTCTATCATGGATATTAAGTTCTGTTATTGTTTTGCCTAGGGAATACCCCATTTAAACAATTAGCTACTTCCAATATGACTCCTATTTTGTAAATATTCATTCATACTTATAAGACCACGAAACAACAATCTTGTGTCAATTAAAAAATATATAAATTCAAAAGGTATTTCGGATTCTCAAGAGTTAAGATATTTGCATTATTATTATTTGCATTCATTATTTTTTGGCAACGTAGAGGTACAAAATAATCCAGAAAAAATTGCACGGTTGAAGTAGGTCTTTTAACAACTTGGGAACCAAAGAAATGGAAAATTGTTCTAATGGCTTCCTGGCAGTTTGCTATCAAAAATATGAAGTTCCTTGTGGAGCGACAGGTATAATTTCTGGCAGGGATCCATTTCCTCACATGTGCTCGCCGGAAGATAACTATTCTCACCCAAGGGAACGCTCTGAAATCTCAAAATAACGGATTAAGATCTTACTCAAGACCCCCAAGGGATCATCCGAGCCCTGGTTGTAGCCCCTCGAGACCTAAACAAGATATTTAAAGCCTAGAACCGGTTGATTCCGCTCTTTTCTAAGCAACAAGCAGATGACACGTATGCAAAGCTTCCGAAGGATTCAAATTGAAAGAACCGTCGCTGACCCATCGTGGCTGAAGCCCCAGGCAAGATTCTGTGAACAAATTTGAGAGAATTCTGAGAAGAATCGATCAAGAGCCTGAAATGAGCCAGATTAAGCAGCTAGGCCAGAAAATTTTACCACGTGCAGGCCATTCTAGGCTTTAAATATCTTGTTTAGGTCTCGAGGGGCTACAACCAGGGCTTGCATGATCCCTTGGGGGTCTTGAGTAAGATCTTAATGCGTTATTTTGAGATTTCAGAGCGTCCCCTTGGGTGAGAATAGGTTACTATTTTTTCCAGCACATCATCTCCTATGAACCAAATTTTCTGAGAAAACTTGCTTTAAATAGCTATTGGTAAAGACCATAACGAGTAAGGTAAGGTGTAAAAAACGAGGATGTTAAATATTCTACGGTGTGCTTGGATATTTGATTAAATGTCAAAGAATGTCACAAAACTGCAAAAAGGTTTATAATTCAATTTTAAAAGTCTAGCTTAGATGTTTGCAACTTGGTTATTTCTAGAAACAAATAAAAAATTCAATGAAAAAAGGAAATGAGCAACGCAATAAGCTAAGCTGTAACAACAAATTAAGATACATAACATATTTTAGAGACACATTGCAAGGTTACCTTCAAGGAAAACAATCAAGCGATATTATGCGCTCGAAGCTACGTATGAGACAACAAAACAGACTTCAAGGGGAATTTTGAAAATATTGTATGCCATGCCTTTGGATTTGGTCAAGATTCTTATAACATGTCGCTGAGAACCACGCAAAGAAATCCGTTGCTGAGACTATATACAGGGGAAATCAAGAATGCCTTGTCAAATGCCCACATGAAATTATAGGGCTTATCAGAAAGGTGCAATGAACTCTCCATTTTAAGCCAACTCCAGTGTTACGTATGTAGTTGTATGCAATAAGAAATTTATGGATGTATGTAACTGCCACGGAATTTAAACTTCGCATCATTATCATTATTATTATTAGGCTACAAACTGGTTACATTAAGAACCAAAACTTAGGCTTGTCATCAGTAGACCCTTGTTTTGGGATAGGCGCAACCCATGCAGTCTTCCAGTTGTCAGGAAAGCGCCCACCAGGAAGGCATGTTCTATTCGCTGGACCCAAAGACCCCAGACCCCAAGACCCCAGACCCCAAGACCCCGGAAGTAAATGTAAATATTTTTCATAACGCAGTTCTTTTAGTTTCAAAGTGGAGGAAAATGAGCAAAAAGACAAGAAAGCAATAAATTTTGTTAAATATAATAGTAGCAATAACAGGCAATGCATACACACATTTCATAAGAAACTTTGTAAACATTGGTCTTTCAGCTTGTTGCCTTTAAAATTCAATTTTAAAACTCGTGCAATTTCAAGGCAACCAAATTATCACTGTTTCAATTTGTTTTAATGAATTGCCAATATTTTGATTTGCACTGATCTTTTAGAAGTAATGGGTGCATCTTATAAATATGCATTTGAAGTAGCAAGAATTGCCCAAATTTTCCCAGATCTCCAGTATTTCTTACTTCAAGGTTTTTTATTAAAAAAGCAGGAGTGCAACCGATTTCTTATGAAATACGTAATTTTTATGAATTATAGATTAAACATAACATTTAATATTATATAAACTGTGAAGTATCAAATAGTCTGTAACCACAACATGAAATCAACACGAAAACAAGCTATGTAATAAAAAGTTGGAACAATTGCTGAAAATCTCCAACATTTCATGGACAAGATGATCATAATTGTACGCAACAAAAGTGGGTATTCTATTGTGCATCAAGGCTTATAAATACTTCCAATTTACGATGCTCTGAAATTTCTTCCTGAGGATTGCCAAATTTCCGAAATCATGGTCGAATTTTTTATTGCATTGCTTTTTATATAAACCAAAATAATGTATGCTTAGTTTTTTTACGAGAAAACGGATTACAAACTTACAAGAAACCCAGCATTCAGCTCGCCAAACAAATTAAACCTGGTTTCCACAGAGTATTATAGAGTGTTGCAGCAATAGGATTTTTTCTATCTCTGCCACCCCTGTTCATTGCTCATGTTTATTGCTACTTTACGGAAACCAGACAAACCAAACCAAACCAAACCAAACCAGACCAAACCAGACAAACCAGGCTTGTGACTCTCACTCTTTCAAGAAACTGTTAAGAAACTTTTAGCAATCAAATTTGAACTGTTTATCGGGTCCATTTACTAGTTTTTTTATTGCGGTTTTTTCTTTTTACTCATTTTGCTCGACTTTGATACTAAGAAAATTGCACAATGAAAAATATTTACATTTACTTCCGGGGTCTTAGGGTCCGGGGTCTGGGGTCTTGGGGTCCAGCGAATAGAACATGCCTTGAATTAGAGCCTCAAAGAGACGTTAATAAAAAGCCAAGTGGCCAGGTTATATCATCAACTAGCGGGGAAAAGCATCAGAAAGTGTAACGTTTTTACATAAACTCTATATATTGATTTTAGACAATTATCAAGATGGGCGTAAAAACGGCATTTTCGTTGAGCATTGCCCATTATGGCAAAAAGTTTAGCAAGTTAGGCCAATCTGCGGAGAAAAGTTCTACTAAGAAGAAAGCTTTAATTCTCTATCACTAAGTACTCATAACGCAAAAATATCAACAGGACTTCACCAAAAATTTGAGCTTTGACAATTAAAATGCATGATGAATAAACTCAAAAACAAATCTTACGCGGAACGCTAACTTCATATTTTTCATATTTCATACATTTTCGTATTTCAATTTATTAAGGAGAGTGACCCTTCAACCTAGTGGCTGATTTTAAAGGGGCCCTCCACATGAAAACTTACAATATACGGGTTAAAAACGTCTAAGAATTACTTACAATAAATAAATACAACTAAATAAACAATGCTAAGTGTGAAAAAGAAAAATGCATAAAAACCTATAGACTGGGGATTTTCTCCAACCATCCAGCAACTTGCCCAACCCCCGCCCCCATGCCCAAGCTCCACCAAACCGACAACGAAGACCCAAAACAAATCCCCACCGACACCCAGCAGAAATCAAGGACAGAAACAACAGTTCCGGCAGCCGCCCGACGGTCTGGAAAATCTCCAGTCCATTATAAACTATGTTTGAAAACATTAATGGAGGATGCCTGCTTAGTCTCAGATGGGAGGCTATTCCAAAGTTTTGCACCTCGATATGAAAAACATTTCTGCCAATTTGCGGATGTTTTCTTTGGCAACCTCAAATCTGTTGCCGTATTTCGAAGGCTACGAGAGTTGCAAACGGAGTTTCTTGTGAAAAGATTTCACATGTACTATGGAGCAAGCCCATTGATAGACTTGTAGACCATTGATCTAGAATCCTCATCGATAAGCTCGCGAATGGTCTTCCAACCAAGGCTCCCGATGAGTGGTCAAAGCGTCAAAGCTGCTATTCGTTAGAATTCTAGCAGCTCTGTTTTGAAGCTTTTGAAGCTGATTAATATCAGTTGTGCTACAACAACCCCATACAGAACAACAGTATCGAAAATGGGGCTCCACAATACTTAAGGACAATGTTTTCAAAGAAGCCATTGGGAGAATATTGTTCGCATGCTTTAAAAATCCGATGGCTCTGGATACCACTTTGATGTGTTCTTTCCCATCTAGACTATTGTCATCGTGAACACCAAGGTATTTGGTGATTTTGACAACGTCCAGTTCATTGCCACGGAGTTTTTAGATTCAATTTGTCTGCCGCATTGTTGAGCGTTCGGTGCTTTGGTTTGGTTAACATGGACCGCAATTAACATGGACCGTGTTTTAGCAACATTTAGCGAAAGCTTATTGCCCTTCAACCAGGAGTCAAAGCTTTCAAGATCGTCGTTAATATCCTCATTCAGCTGAGAAATATCTTTTGATTTTAAGCAAAGGCTACTATCATCGTGGTTTACTAATCCAAGAGTTACGAGTTGCGAGTTAGTTTTTTTTACGAGTTAGGAGTTACAAGTTGCTTTATTCTACGAGTTACGAGTTACAAGTTGCTCTTACTCTACGAGTGGCTATCTATCTTACGAGTGACGAGTTACGAGTTGCTTTTATTCTATGAGATTCTTTTTTATTTTACGAGTTACTTATTATTCTATGAGCTACTTTTATTTTTCGAGTTAATTTTTAATTTACGAGTTACTGCTTTTATTACGAGTTACCTTTAAATCATGGGTAACAACAAATTGTATAACAGAAGATAATAGCTGAAAATAAATCCAGAGAAAGAAATATCTGCCAGAACACTTCTCATTACGTATAATTTTTACAGTGTAGCATTAAGTTAAATTGTGTTAAATAGTTCACAGTGTCTGATAACATTAACAAGTGTTAAATATCTTACAGTGTAAAAGTTTCTATTTTTCAAGGAGAAATTCTCTCACCTTTTCAGTTTAAGTTGGATTCCACTTATGTCGTGCTTTCTTGTGGAGGAATTGTTTTCATCATTACAAATTTTACATAAAAACAAGAAATCAATTTTCACACAAATCTCCTCCGCTGAACCATTTTCGTCAAACATACGACATTCCCCCTTATCCAATCTCCCCCCTGCTTATTGGGTGTTCACAATTTTCCTCATCCTCCCTTAATTCCCGCCCCTAGCATCTGGGAGCCTAAGGATATTCAATAATTTGTGCAATAGGAATAACTCGTGAAATAACTGTAACTCGCAATGTAACTTGTGAAATTGAAGGTAACTCGTACAAGAAATGGAACTCGTAACTCATGGATTAGAAATCCACGTATCATTAGCATCCATGAACACGGTTGAACACTGGACGGCACTTGAGAGATCATTGATGTAAATCAAAAAGAGGAGGGGCCCGGTTGGCCCAGACATGACCCTTGGGGTACTCATACTTCCACTTCCCCGATTTCAGAATCGACCGCACTCACTCTACAGTACTGTTTTCTGTTAGAGAGGTATGATTGAAACCAGGAAAGTTCCCTCTTTGATGTTTTTATCTTACCCATTGCATCTCTGATGTCCTGCACTACAATTGGCCTAAAATTGAAGCGCCTATTTTCAGGGTTAAGTATATATTCATCAGTGAGCATGGGATTGGGGGCATCCTCAATCTTGCTTGCTAGATCCTTACCTACTGGGCATAAATATGAATTCATAGTGTTGGAAATTTCCTGCTTATTTGCAATCTCTCCTCCAGATTCCTCCAGATTCCTTCAAAAGATCTATGTTGGTGGATTTAGATCTTTTATTTAACACCTGGTTGACTGTTTTCCATGATTCCTTCATGTTACCTTTAGACTGAGAAATTCTTTCTGAGAAGTACTGCCTTTTCAACTTAGAATTTTGTTTATTTATTCTGTTTCTGATATGCCTATAGGAGCTCATAAGGAGCTGAGATTTGTTTTTAACAGCAGCTTTTTTAAGTTTATCCCTGCTTCGTATTAGCTCCTTTAGGCCTTCATTCACCCATGGCCAATACTTCTCAGAAACACGTAATGACTTGATGGGAGCATGCTTGTCAATGATCATGGACAAAAGGGTTGACCATTGGGTGACACGCAAATTAACATCATCTGTTTCATTAAGCCTTTGCACCTAACAAATGCCAGCAACATCAGCAAGGAATGCATCTTCGTCAAAGTTTTTCATAGATCTAGTTGTGACCACTTTATGGTCCTTTTTTAACGCACCTTCAAACTTGCGTACACAAAAGACCATATAGTGATCACTCATAGAAACCTTGTGCACTCCTGATTCAATGATGTTTCTGGCAGATGTTGTAGCAATATGATCTATGATGGAGGATGTAGTAGTGTGACCCTGGTTGGCTCCTCGATAAGCTGTTTGAGGCTAAAGAGCTCATAGAGACTGCAAATGTGTCTCCAAGAAAAATAATTTCTTTACCCTCCTTGTCCAGATAGGGGAGAACTTTTTCCACCTCATTGAAGTAACCAACAGGGTCACTTGGCGGTCTAAACCAGCAAACAACAAGATAGGACTTGCTTTTTGGTGGCTGAATCTCTACACAAATTAATTCAAAATTGTCAGTGGGGACATCATCTCTAGGTTTGAATTTTACAGAGTCCCTGACATAAAGAGAGATACCGCCACCATTGCAAGTCCCATCAAGATGTTTTCGCTGGTGACCAGCCACTGCAGTGAGCTCCTTAGGATATTGAGGATCAAGCTTGGTCTCGTTCAAAGCAAGGATATGAACACCTGAATTCTGTAAAAACAATTGAAGTTCATCAAAATGTCCTCTAAGCCCATTTATAGAGATGCAATGGTCGGGCCTTTCTTAAAACCTAGTGGGTGATGATAATAGCCTCTGCCATTTTCTGACAAGGCATCCCCTCCATTTTCTGACGAGGCATTCCTTTCAAACATACCGTAATTTATTCAGAAGATTTTGAGCAAACCTAACTAACATTGCCATACTGATTCAGGTGAAGCCTTCTATGATCAAGCTGTTCATTCATAATGTTGTTATTGTTTCTTATGTCCAGTTTCAATGAAATTACCTTGTCATATACTTCTGTCATGATCTTATTCGCCTTGGTATTGTCTTTTCTACGCATAGGAAGAGACAAGATGACTTTACACCCGTTAACTGTTTTATCAATTTCAGCTTTAAGGTCTAGAATCCTTGGGATAAGCGTGTCAGAATCCATTCCACTCTCTGTAGCATCGTTTGTCCGATGTGCAGAATAACAATGGTGGGCCCCTTCTTCAATAGATAGAGGTTGTAAGTAAGTAGGATCGCATGACTTCCGTTGTGGCTCCCGAGAAAGCTCTTACTTTCACATTGTGTTTCGTTTGCAATTTACCCTCCTCAATACAATTCAGCATACTATCGCCTGCGATAAGCACTGTCCCTTTTCTCCATGTATGAGTCGATTTTTTCTGCATTTCCTCTGCAAATGTCTCTGAATTTGTTGTATGTGTTTTTGTTGTTTGTTCCGTTCGATTGACTTCTTTCCTTTGAAATTCATGGCGGGACTTTTCTTTCTCATTCTGCACTTTCCCGTTATTCCCCTTTTGCTTTGGATTGCGCTGTTTCTTCTTTTTCTTAGCATTCTTTTCATTGTTACTCTGTTGTTCTACAGCCTTTTGTCCCATTTGATACTGTTCATACCTTTGTCTTCTCTCTACTATACACAGGTTCCATTGTTCTTCACCAGATAGGCTAACTTCAGCATGGGTTTCGATCTCTGGATCCTTTTGGAGCTTTTGAATGGTTTTGAATTGATCATTACAATTCCCTTGCAAATTTTCTTGAGACCTTTTTTGATCAGTACAATTGGTAACTGTACTCTCTTGAGATTTATTATTCTGTATTTCAATAATTGTTTCAAGTTCCTTTATCCTTGTTGCCATGTTAGTGTTGTCATCTTTTAGCATTTCTATTGTATTCCTAAGCATACGATTCATTATTTTTTCGTCTCGTAACATTTCAATGTGATTGTTTACACTAACCGCCATCTTCCTCATGACATCCAGGAAATTTGAGAAATCATTCGAAGACGATTTTCGCATCTGGATTGTTTGGATAGGAAGCTGGGATTTCAGTAATATTATCGGCTGAGATTCCAAAGGAATTAAATTGATCAGCTGCCTTTTCTTTTCCGTCCACGTATGTTAAAGAAGCTCTTGGCGACCCTCCGTAGGGTGGGGGAGGGGATTGTGGAATGGATGAAGGATCTGTAGAGCCATGACACTCATGACTTTGTGTGGGATTTCCGGATCCTTCCATGGGATATTTTACGGGCGTGTTGAAGCCATATCGAGAAACTCAAGAAACGAGTCATTTTGGTGATCTATTTCACCAATATCATCCTTCAAATACCCTTTGGCGACTTTGTAGGAGGCAGGTCCTTCCTCATAATACTTTAGTTTCAGTATGCCTTCCCAGTGCATCTTGTTCACAATATTAGTGGTTTCATTCTTGTCTAGGCCATTATCTTTGTTCACAACTTCACAAATTCATTCGATAGCTGTTCTCTTTTTTTCTTCTTCTGGATCTTTTCTATAGCCTCAATGATTACACTTTCGATTGTCTCCATTTCAAATGAATTATTGATGAATATTGTGTAGCCTTCCACGAAATGCTACCTCAGCTACACAACACGTCCACACAACAAGTCCACACAACACGTATAGACTTTTGATTGTACTTGCCCTCAATCTTCCAACACTAAACTATCGAAGGAGGCGTGGAGATATAATTACAACATTTAAAAAACTACACGGAATGATCGATACTGATAGCAACATATTTTTTGAACGAAGAAATTCAAATACAAGGGGACACAATCTGAAGCTATTCAAGTTTGCCCCGTCGTCTAACCTGAGGAAGAACTATTGCTCAAACAGAGGAATAAACGAGTGTAACAACTTGCCAGAAACCATCGTAAATGCGAAATCAGTTACAGAGTTTGAGAAATTATATGACGATTTCTACCGTAACAAAAAGTACAACTTTTAGTATTTAAAAACAGCTCTAAAGGGTTTAATAGGCAAATGGCCTTCTTATCTCTCGTTACATTATATCATTATTATGCTTCGACCTTTTGCAAATCCTGCCTGATCTCTTGTGCATACACAGATGAGTTCTTGGCGAACCATTCCAAAATACAAATAAATTGAATAGTTTTCTGCGGTTTTTAGGGTTTCATTGACTGCTCAAGTCAGTAAGTAAGATATTCATACAATTTGACGCATTTTGTAATAAATGTTGCATTTTAACAATTAGAGACTAAGGGAAACATCCCTGGTAAACTGATGGGCATAATGGGTGACAAAAATCGAAAAGAGTAGTACTGAAACTTTGTGGCTGTGATTACAAATCAGATATCACTTTACTTTGGTGTCATTTTGAATTTTCTCCCACGAGACTGGGCTTGTTAAAAATCAGTTCAGATTTTAAAATATTTAAGGCGCAAAGTGCTGAACGAACGAAAAGAACAGACAGAGGTAGATGAGAGACGAAGATGACGTATATGCTTTCTACTAAGACCTCACATCGTCTCTCAAACTCATGATTCGGCCGTACAAAATTATGTTTTTTTTTTATCAAAAAGCGCATAAAATATATATTTTCGTTTCTTTCTCTCTTCCGGCAATTTTTCTGTTTCTTTCTCTCTTATGCAACCACCTCTAAGGGCAACATTAAGGAAATAAGGTAATTTTGACCTTTTGATGCTATCCCTGCCACTAGAATTAAGGGTGCTTTTTACACGTATTTATTAAAATTGTACTGTATCCATTTTTATATTTTAACTATTGTACATTTTAATCTTTTTGTGGCGAATGATACATACATACATATATACAAAATGTAAACAGAAATGTTAAATTGGCAAATACTTACAGACTCAACAGGTGATGTATCAAAACAACTTTGCCGGGTTTAAACGCTAATCGCTATGAACTTTAATTAGTGACGAGTTGTGACAAAGCTGACGTCGGGTAATATTTCCTGATGAATTTAAATTTGATTACTAGTACCACTCTATATACTAGGCATAGCCAAATAGCAGAAGTTATAGGTTGCAAAATTTTAAATGCCAGATAGTTCTTTTATGCCATCCAATTACTCCCATCCAAACCCAACAGGTACAACACATGGTAGTTTATCACTTTGCAGTATTCATCTTTACTAATATTGCATAATTTGATGTCTAAGAGTAACATATGTGGTATATATGCAGGATGTCGCAAAAGCCACGTTAAGGTTACGGTAAACGTTGGGTTTTCTCTCCCCAAAAGCCAAACTATTAGCGGAATCTAGTTAAACTATACATCATTCGATGCGTAAGAATGTAGGGATTCTAACCATATCAAAATAATTGGCAAAGATTGTAAAACGATTTTTTCCAGGCAACTTTATTGCTTAAGAAAGCATATCTCCTTCAAAAGCTATTTTGTACCCTTGCGTTTAACGTAATAAAACCTAACTTATATCAACAGGAAGCGCACATCCTAAGCTACCAAAAAGTGTCTCTGATTCTTTAAATTCCTCCTTCCCTTGAAAATATACGCTGTTATAAATTTGCAAATAACTTCTCTGCCCTCCCACAGTTGTATTGGGCTATAAAAGGCGGACCAGAGGACATACCAAGATTCAGAGACAAGTTTTGCTTGCCTGAAGCCTGCTCTGGTAGTGTGCAAAATGTGGAGCCATTCGATTGGTTCCTTGGGTATAAAATAGCTTTTCGTACCTGCACCTAGTGGATTTGTAAGTCCCAAAAAAAGGGCTTTTACTGATGCCACTTCAAATGTAAACGTCAAGGTCAAATAATCCACAATGTAATCCGGGTCAAGCAATTACCGATTATAAAGCAATTTGTGAATTTAAACAAAGGAATCGATACATATAATGTGGTTTCATGTTTGTTTTCTAACATGCGACCGGCTTAACAGGTCAAAAAGCTAGGATTAGGATTTAAACCACACAGAAAAACTTTGCGTGAGAAGTTACAGTATCCTTCTTTCGATTAAGAATTCAACTTTTTCAACATTTCTGTTACTTCCAAAGATGGTATGTTTGTGTTTCTTAAAAGTTGGGCTTCTGAGATTTGAAGAAATCCGAAAATTGGCTTTTTCAGCCTACAAACGTTTACCGTAATCTTAACCAACCTTTGAAGCATTGTCATTACTTGGATACTTGAACATTTGCCTATCAGACAATGTACAACCACAACTTGAACAGAACTTTACCTCCATTTTTACCAAATCCAACATCCTTTACAATATCAATTTTGGCACTACGGAACTTCAGATCATAAAATAGACTCTTAATAAACACATTCCGGAAGGTCTAGTGCACCAATCGTATTGGAGGAAAACCATTTAGCTCAAGAAATGGAATAATTACACGTTTATGAATTTAAATACCCTTTCCATCAAAGTGTGACAAAATGTAATGCAAATTGAAGAGGGTGTTGTTTTACTTACGGAGTATCTGACAGAGAAATATGAAATATCCCGCCCAATAAATGCGAGTTCAGTCGAAATATTTTGTTGAACATGCACACAGAAAAACTCGAATCAGTACAATATTCTGCGGCACTTGCAGTGACTGGTGCATGGAAAGGAACATCTCGAGAAAAATTGTACGAAGAACTTGGTTGGGAATCCCAAAGTCAACCACGTTGGAGCAGACACCTTATTCTTTTTTATAAGATTGTCAACAACATTACCCCCAGATTACACAAGATACCCCATACCGCAACTACCACAAGTTACGTATTCTCTTCGTAAAGCAAATATAATTGGGCAGATAAGGGCAAGAACGACGAGATTTAAGTCCAGCTTTTATCGCGACTGTCTCTCTGAATGGAACACGCTTGACCCATATATTAAATTATCACCCTCGGTGAGCAATTTTAAAACAAAATTGTTAAAACTTACTCGACCCACTCCTAAACTAGTGTACGGTATTCATGATCCAAAAGGTCCAGCCATTCTTACTCAGTTACGAGTAGGACTCAGTAAACTAAATTTTCATAAATTTAAGCACACAGTCAACCCTTTGTGTCCTGCAAATGATGGTGTGGAGGACGCGGAACATTACCGGCTGCTATGTCATTCATATATTGAGCCTACAATCCTGGACATAATTGTTGAGAAAAATTAAAATTGTCACTGAGACGAGTGTAGACGACTTGCGACAGCACTTCGAAATTATGCCCCGATCTCGGCCCCACTTCCCCCATTCAATGTTGGTCCATTTTTGGTGAAAAGCAGCAACCGTCAGCTCATCATAACCAACATTGAACGGGAGGAAGGGGGCGCAGATTTTCTCAACATATTATGTCCAGCATTGTCTGAATTTTTCATAGAAGAGACTTTGCGTTTTCAGAAGGCTACTCTGAAAACTAGTGATGTAGGAGAAGGAGAAAGCGACAGCATAAGGTCCTATATTATAAAACTACAGGGGCATCGTTGTCAAATATAAATTTGATAATTGACACCCAATGTTGTGGTTTCATAGTTGTTATTTTATTTGATATATTCATATGAACAATGACAAGCCAACAGCTCTTTGAAAGTTACATGTGCACAACATAGCAATACGATAAGAGATTCCCTAAAATATAATTGAAAAGTTTCTTTGCATGTTCAATATATTCAGAGACTGGTGTTACAGTTGGGGTTTCAAGTGGGAAGAGGTGGGTGGGATGTGGTGGGGGACTTTATGCCCCCTTCATCTTATAAAATTGAGAACAATGAGGACAGTGCATTTTTTTAGATCTAATCAACCTGTTACCTGGGTGTGAGGGTTTGTTCCACCGGATTCGGTGGGGTGGATGTTTGCATCTTGGTTGGCCTTTTTGCTGTAAGGTGGTACGTGGTGCGTTGAAATGGCTCGATTACTTGAGGTCGCGGCTTTTGCCGGACGTTGGCCCGCATTTTTTCAACTTAACCGGTATGTTATGTCATATTATAACAGCAAAACAGCAGCCCCTCTCCCTTTTTGTGTGCGCTTGTTTCTGTTTTTTTTTTTATATCTTGTTAAAGTTGAATTGAGTGCCAACTATAATGGGGACCAGATGACCAAGAGTCCTTCCCTGCTGTGGTTGGCACATAGTAATGTATTTATTTTGTAATTGTTTTAAGTTTTAGATGAATCCTCAACTTTTTATACTCTTCCGTGCATATTTGTCTGCACTATCGTTTTTGTGGGTGGGGTTTGGGGGCATCTGTGTTCTATAATTAAATTGTGATCAATATACGAAGTAACAATGCATGGCGCAGTAACAAATGTTTATACTTAGGCCCAAATGGCGTTCAAAAGATCCGTCCCAAACAGCTATCACTGGAGGTACTTGTATGCTGACAAAGGGCTTTCAATAAAAGAAATGATTAGAAGATATCCTGAATTTTTTTGCTTTTCTTCAAAACTAAACAAAGCTTCATCCCAGATGCATAGTTGGCGTTCTCAAAACAAATTGACAGTGCATGCAAAAAAGAGCAAAGCAATGCTACTCAAAACAAAAAATTCACTCGCCCACTTCTACCAGCACAAATAGGGGATAAATTCCTACACTTCACAATTTCAGAAAAGGTGCTAGGAGTCACTATTGATGATAGATTGGGCTCATCTAAAAAAATGGCAAAATCATGAGCTCAAAGATTTGCATGCTTAAAAGATTGAGATACTTACCATCGCAGTTATTGGAAGACATTTATTACAAAACAATAATTCCAGCTGCCACCTACTGCAGATCTGTGGGGGGAAACTGCTCCAAAGCTACCCTCTCAAAAATAGAGAAACAGCATATCAGAGCGGGCAAAATCATCCACAGATTACCAAGACACGTTGAAAATGCAGACACCCTTGCAGTAGTTAAATGGTTTCGGATATTTACAAGAGAAGAATCGCGATCGAAATGCATAAAGTAATGTTTGACAAGAGAAGTATGATAGCAAAGCAGTACCACCTGAAGGGGAAAACAAGAATGGGAGAACAGTTTGAAATTGCACCAGTAAGAACAGAATTAGGAAGAAATGTGTTACGCTACAGAGGCCCTGGTGTGGTAAATGCTTTAAGTATAGACCTGAAAAAGAAACTAATCTGAAAACTTTCAAACTTCAATTGAAATCTAACCTTGGTACTTTAAATCAAGTAAATTTCGCAAAGTAACAACTAACTTTCAACAAAAATAAAGACACTGTGAATTACGTCTATGATTAGAAATTAGTTTACTTTATATAGATTTTAACTGTTTTAAATTAAAAGTTGTAAACATGATCTGTTTTTAATTTTCTTTAATTTGTAGCAGGTTCACATCAGCACTATGCTGCCAGCGCCCGACCTGCTTTTAGAATAAAACATGTATGTATGTATGTATGTATGTATGTATGTATGTATGTAAGTATGTATGTATGTATGTATGTATGAAACTGGCAGAAAAAGCTTGAGTCATTCTCTTCACTATGGCCTAAATCCAAATATGTTTCTTGTAAAGGTAGTACCTAACCTATCCGAGCTTATGCGAAAACATCAAAGAACAGCGTGCAGGCAAAGGTCAGGATGTCATTTATGGCCCAAATCAGAATATGTTTCTTGTAAACTCAGTACCTAACCTATGCAAGCTTATGTGAAAACATTGAATAACAGCGCGCAGACAAAGGCCAGGATGATGTCATCATCATTATGGCCTAACTAAATCCAAATTCTGTTCAGTGAGAAATCGATTTATCTCGCTACATTCCTTGTATATGGTATTTCCACTCAAAGTAAAAGTTTGGCAATAGAATTGGCATCTTTAATCAGCATATCGTATTGGCATATCATATTGGCATATCGCATTGGCATGTCGCATTGGCATATCATATTGGCATATCGTATTGGCATTTCAAATTGTGTTTTAGATGTTAAATTGCCTTTTATATACAAGAGATTGCCCTGGTAGAAAAAGCATGGGAAAACCATGGAATTCCATGGAAAAAGCATGGAGAAAATTCCATGGCAATCCTTGAAATCCATGGAAATCCATCGGAGCAAAATTTCATGGAAAGCATGGGAAATTTTACCATGCATTCCATGCTAGCATGGGGAAAATCTGTACATGGAAAAAGCATGGAGAAAGCATGGATATCATGGGTAGTGATACCATGGAATTCCATGGAATAGACCATTTTGACAATTAAAATCGGAGACTGGGGAGAGCGGTTTGTTCTGGTAAATGGCGGATGCAGTTCTGGTAAATGGCTGCCACGGAGCTTTTATAAATGATAAATTCCCCTCTACAGAACCACAGAACTGTTAGTTTTGAATTCACAGTTAAAATTGAGAAATTATGACTTAAAAATAACCGAAAAGGTGCGCCATGACCAATAAGCCTCGTAACTAAAGGGAGATCGAATCTCCAACCGAGACTTTAAATCAAATTGCTTTGGCGGGAAAATTTTCGTGATTCGTCATCTCCGTTTATCGAAGCAAGATAAAACAAAANTTGACAAATAATGGGCTCTTTGAACCATTGCAGTCAGCATACAGACAAGGTCATAGTACAGAAACAGCATTGCTTAAGGTCCAGAATGATATACTGGTAGCGATGGATAATCAACAAGTCTCGATTCTCATCTTGCTTGATTTATCTGCTGCGTTTGATACTGTCAATCATGACGTTCTGCTGAAACGGCTAAAAGAAAGGTGCGGTGTTCAAGGAGAAGCACTGAAATGGTTTGAGTCATACCTTACTGATCGTTTTCAGATGGTAAAATTAAAAGAAATAACGTCAAAGAGAGTAGCACTTCATTGTGGACTTCCACAAGGCTCTGTGTTAGGACCTTTATTGTTCCTAGTTTACACATTACCACTTGGGGATATCATCAAAAGCAAGGGACTCCAATTTCATCTCTATGCGGATGATACGCAGATATACATGTCTTTCACACCAAACAACTACGGTGTAGCCTACTCGCTTGAGCGAATTGAGCAGTGCATACAAGAAGTCAGCTCGTGGATGTCAGCAAATAGACTCAAGCTAAATGGAGATAAGACCAAGATGCTGGTAATTGGCACTCCACAGAAATGCTCGAAAGTCTCTAATATAACTCTCAATGTAGCTGATAGTGTCATCGAATCAAGCGAAGCGGCAAAAAATCTTGGAGTAATTTTTGACAAGCATATGAATCTTAAGTCACATGTGAACATGATCTGTAAATCTGCCAGGTACCATTTGCATAACATCAGTCTGGCTAGAAGGTACCTGACAAGAGAGGCTGCGGAAAAGGCCATACATGCATTCGTTATTTCAAGGCTTGATAGTAACAATGCCTTGATACAAGGACTGCCATCCTGTGAATTGAAAAAATTGCAGAAAGTTCAAAATGCTGCTGCAAGACTCTTGGTGGGTGTAAACAGAAAATGTCACATAACACCAATTTTAAGAGAACTCCACTGGTTACCTGTTGTGTGCAGGATTCAGTATAAAATATTGCTATTGACATTCAAATGTATTAAGAACATAGCTCCAAAATATTTAGGTGATTTATTAAAGAAACGTACAGCTCCTCGCGCAACAAGATCAGCAGGGGACGATCTCCTGCTTGAGATAAAGAGAACACGCTTAGTAACAGCTGGGGACCGAGCATTTGTTCATGTTGCCCCATGTCTCTGGAACGAACTGCCGTATTCAGTAAGGGCAGCAAACTCAACAGAATCATTTAAAACACTTTTGAAGACATTTTTATTTCGAAAACATTTTAGCATAAACGATGTATAATGTATGATTAAATTATCTTTTTTAGATTGTAAAGTATGTAATGCGCCTATGAGCCCTGAGGAAATACGGCGCAATATAAATTTCTTTATTATTATTATTATTATTATTTATTTAATTACTACATTGATTATCTACAGCAGCTGTAAAACTAACATATGTAATGTATGATACGATATAAAGACTACTGAGCTAAAAGTAATAAGATTGTTGCTTAAGATACCTAGCAAGAACTCTGAAGAGCTTACTAGCCAGGTACCCCTTGTCTGTCAAGCTAGACCTTGTCTCTTGCAAAAAAGGTTCATCCCTGCAAACTCACAAAACTTCTCAATATTTGAGTAATTGTTTCCTGAAATAAGGAGTGCCGACATAACTTGAATGTTGTTGGCAATAAGACCTCTTACTTTGTGTGAAGTACAAAACTGCCCTATATGCTTTTTTGCACATTCATACCTTACTATGGCACTTGCGCCACAAAGAGTTACGTCAACTTTCTTGTCAAGCAGACATCTATTGACACCACACACTCCTTGGAATAACTGTTTTAGGAGGTCAACAGAAATTAAAACTTTCTTCTCGTTGATCAAAGCAAGTTCATCCTTGTAATTATCTTCTTCCTACATAATTGAATAGCAGTCATGTGGGCCAAATGCAGGTTGGTAGATGGGCCTACTCATAACTGAGGGCAATGTGGATGTTTGCACTCCAACATGGTAGTCCGTCAGAGCATAGCGGACAAATCTTTTCTTTTGTCTCACAGCTCGGATCATGTGACATTTCCTCTTGCCAATTGACCAATCAGATGCCGTAATTCAGTCTACTTCCGCCTTTCGCAGCAGGATTTAGGCCCTTTTGACCCCCTCGCTACAAAAAACATTGCACGCTCGGGTAACTCGATTTTTTTGCAAATTTCAACTGGAAAAGGTTGTTTATACATAGGACCATACCTGTTCAAATGTTCTCGGTGCGATCGTTTCAGACAAAAAAGTTACACTGATTTGAACATTTTGCTATGGTATTTTGAAAGGTTGCGCGGTATCCTCCGACATGTCAATTGCCCTTCCCAACAAACTTTTGTTTTTTAGTATTCAAAATTATCAAAATACATGCTTTTCTATTAAATAACATTTATCATTTGGTCACCGTTCGAAACATTTCCCTGAAAGTTAGTACAGGTTGAGATAACAAACCTCATGCAAATTGACGAGCATCCAGACAGCAAGCAGGCCTAGCCATTCCTCCTCCAACAAGTAGCACAACGGACCACTCTCTTTGAAAGTTCATGGACATGGCTAACTAATTCAAATCTAGCTCCATATCAATACAAATTTGACCTATTTTGGCTAAAGGAATTGTGCGAAACCTTCTCCAAACTGCTCCAAACTGACGACTAGGGAGCGCCTGCTGACGACCGTATGATCTCGCGGTCTGGACCCTAGGAAACAGGAAATGGCGGGAAAAATAATCTTTAAAGGTGGGGGTGTCGTCATTTTTCTTGTCGGTAAAAATTATTTTTGCATCTCGTATCTTTCGTCAAAATGGGTAGAGGAAAAAAGAAATATTGTTCAAACGCAAAGCATGCAGAATGGAAGAGCTCGTCATCAGTTCTGTTGAACCTCCAAGACCGTCTGGGATCTGCAAACATCTTTTCGAGGGCATTTACCTTCAAAAGAGCAAACCACAAACAAATTTGCAGTGACTGCTTGATATCTTGTCTAACAAAGAGAGACTATACACGCAACTTGCCAAACAACTTCAGAAGTCTGCCTTCATATCAAAAGGTTTGTTTGAGTTATATATACACAATAATTTTCACAAACAACAATTACTGACAGAGCGTTTTTAAAATTCTACATGGTAAAATACACAATTTTTTTATAAGAAACCGCCTATGCGAAAATGTAGGTTCAATTAAAAAACTAAAAATTGTGCTACCTCGATTAAAAAACCTAAGAAACGCCTGCAAATTGCAGCTTTAATTTTCTTGGGTCACTCAAAACGTTTTAACACTGTACAGTATTGACAAGTATTTTGCCATTGTTTTGAGTGTGAGTTATTACTGGAGATCCTAAAAGCTACTTTGGAAGCCCTTCAATAACAATTTTATTTCTACATTTAGAGCATTGACAATTTAATAAACTCATAAGAAACTGGTGGTAGCAAAANCGTTTTTAAAATTCTACATGGTAAAATACACAATTTTTTTATAAGAAACCGCCTATGCGAAAATGTAGGTTCAATTAAAAAACTAAAAATTGTGCTACCTCGATTAAAAAACCTAAGAAACGCCTGCAAATTGCAGCTTTAATTTTCTTGGGTCACTCAAAACGTTTTAACACTGTACAGTATTGACAAGTATTTTGCCATTGTTTTGAGTGTGAGTTATTACTGGAGATCCTAAAAGCTACTTTGGAAGCCCTTCAATAACAATTTTATTTCTACATTTAGAGCATTGACAATTTAATAAACTCATAAGAAACTGGTGGTAGCAAAAATGGGTTACAATTTAAGAAACTTGCTTCTAACCTCACACCTAAGTTTCTTATAAAACATGAGTGTATGCAAAACATGTTGCCAAAAGACCCAGCTGAACTGATTGATAGACACTATGATGAAACATAGGATGTCCCAGATTTCCCTTGTCCCAAATTACCCCCAGTTTACCCCACTACTTTGAATTTACCACACAAAATCCAATTTGATAATGTCAATGACATATGAAAGTGTATAATCTACAAACCCACTGGCTGTGGCCTCTGTGGCTGGGAAAAAATGGAACTTTGTTCAAGGATTGATTTTGCCTTTTAGCTATTGTTGGCTTAGCCCCAGTCAACTGCAACATTTAACCATTAACTATTGTTTTGCAGTAGAAAATAATAAATAAAAACTTTACGAAAATCTTCGCAATAAGTTGTTAACAACATATATATTTGGCATATTTTCACAAATCTTTTCGAATTTTAGTTTCAGGATATTCTGGCAGACTATGCAGCTTCAAGTGACAATAACACACAGTCATCAAATGCAAGTAGTCATCAAACAGCATCACTTGGTTCCCCTGCAGCTGACAATGGTAGCCAAGAAGTAACAAATGTTGATGAGGAGGCCCATAGTTCTCAGCTTGTTTTTGAAGAAGTGGAAGTTGCTGGGGAGGCATACTGTCTAGTTCCAAAGTCTCTAGTCTCTTATGTACCAATAAAGCCAGTGACTGTGCAATATTTTGATGGCATTGCACCAGTTGAAGTGGGGAATAACTACATGTACATAGAGGCTGGTCTTCTCCCCAAAATAAGTGAAGTCATAAGCAAGAGCATTGACCTGCAAGATGAGGTGAAACAACTACGTTGTTTGATTCACACAAGGTTTGGCTCAAATGGTACTCCTCCTTTTGATCCAGAATCTGTGAAGGATCTTTGCCAGGCTGCAGGAGCAAATAAGCTGTTTGAAACTCTAATGTCAGCAATGTCAGCTGATGATCAGTCTAGCAACCGAAATGAATTAAATGAAAAGAAGTGCATAGCCATCATTTACATGTTGATGTACGGCCAGTCTCAGAAAGCAAGTTGGTTCCAAAAGGTGATGTCTAGTCAAGTAGTTGGAAAAGGCATCAGCGAAACTGGCTTGGCTATTCTAAACAAAAGCGGCATTGCCACATCAAAAAAAACCCAAAGACGTGAGCTATTCAAGACTGCAGAAAATCATCAGCAGCTTATCGCCGAATTTATCTCTGATGCAGCATTAAACAAAGATCTTCTGGCTCTCATGATTGATGACTACACTAATATTCACACCAAGCGTCGCCCTGTTGATGAAAATACCTCTTCAGCAAGAAGTATGGCAACCATCCTCCTCAAAAGATTTAGAGGTATTCCTGGAATTCCGGCAGGTAGTGCATGCACAACCATAAATCCCAATGGTGTAAGCGTAGATCTGCTGCTTGATCTCCTAAACAAGTCCTTCAGCAAGCTGTTTTCTTCTTATGCCTCAACTATGCCTCAATGGATTCGTGCTGCCTTTTTCGATCCTGAAATGGAAAGAAATCGCATTGAAATACATGACTATCAGGAGCACCAATCCTTGAAAGAGTTGAGGAAAATGAAGGACTGCAGGTTAATAGATGAGTTGGAGCTTCCCCTAAAGAGCCTTGAAAATTTTTGCCATGCTGCTTCACATGCTGTTAATGAGGGACTTGGGAATTATTTGGAAAATTTCATTTGTCCCCAACCCGGAGATTGGCCCGCCCAATTTTATATGCGGCAATTGCAGTTTAACATCCCAAATGGTGCACCAGCTTGTCTGAAAAATGTTGTTCCCTTTATTGGCCCTCTGCATGTCCAGTTGAACTCAAGAGAATGTGTCTGCCTCCTGAACATTGAGCTCTTCAGATCAGCATACTCCTTTATCTTCGGAAAGAGGAAGAAGCTAGCAAATAAGCCCAAAGCATGGAGAATATGAGTTCTTGAGGAAATCCTGTATGGTGGGTGGACATTGGTACGAGATCAGGCAGTAGTTGCTTTTGCTGGATGCAAAGATGTTCAGTATGTCACTCTTTTAAACATCCTTGACAACTACCTTCCATCAGTCCTCTCTGTCTACTCAATCATCTTCAAGAATGGAAATACCATGCAGTATGCTGATGCACTTCTTCGCTTGTGGGTTATGTTCTTCAACTACAAGAGGCACCATTATGACAAGGCCCCCTTAGTTTGGCTGAGCAATTTCTTGTTTTGGAAGGCCCAAGACCACCCTCTCTTCCATGCTCTCATGCAGCACCTGAATGCCTTTGATGAGTACCCTGTTGAGAATTTTCATTCGATCTTGCGTGCCCAGACCCATGATTTCGACAGTGGTGAGCTTCTTCGCCAAAAAGCCAAGGCCTTAGATGGTAACAAGACTACAGCCAGCAATTTTGCCTCTGTCTTTGAGATTCCACGGAAATATGCTTTCAAGCGTGACAAGCTGGAAGATCTGAAGCTCAGTGCAGCACAGTTTATTTGCAGCATATTGGAAAAGATTAAAGACAACCCAGGCAGTGCAGTCAAGGTTCCCAGACCAAAAGGAAGGCAGAAAAAGATGACCTATTGGAAATTGCCACACATCTATGGAGAAGACACTGTTGTTGCATCAAAGGTCCTCCCTCTTGGCTTCCAGTTCAATGGGAAGGAACCAGATCCAATGAAGTTTGTATACCAAAATGCAAAATTAAGTGCATGGTTTGAAATAGCAAACATGCACATGGTTTTGCTTCCTTTTCATGACATGACATCTTTCAAGGTATTGGGTAAAGAAGTTTTTGTCAAAAGTAATCATCTATCAAAAATGTTATGGGGGAGAGAAACAAAACATGGCTCTGCTTTGAAAGATGTCCGCATTATATCAAACAAAATATAAAGCATATTTCAAATAAATGGAGAGAAAAAACTTGCATTATCAGCAAAGTGCTTTTCTTATGTCTCATTCAATTCCTACCCTGACCATTCCCCCCAGACTACTTGTGGGGATCAACAACAAATTTTAGCAGCAAATACACGGGGACCCCGGGGAGATGGTCAGGGTAGGAATTGAATGAGATGGTATTCCTAGATTATCCAATTTTAAATTTGAACTCAAACACAACTGCTGTTTTTCACATTAACTCAAACATACAGTATTTTCTTTAAGTGTAAGACCAAGGAAGAATCATCTTTAACCTCTGCCTTTTAGAACCACAGGAACACTTTATCAATGTATGTGGTAGTTCATGAATACAGTTCTCTAGAGTATCTAATTAGAATCTTAAAAAACTTATACTTCTCCATTACCTTTCAGAAAATGTGACCTTGCAAACTGTACACAAACATCCAACAGTGTCAAGATTCTTCCAGTGTGTGGACATTCCTTCCATTTGTCATGCTTTCCTTCTGGAATGGGAATTTGCTGTATCTGCCAGGTTGAATTGATCAATGCAGTGAAGACCTTGTCTGCCAAAGCATCCGAGTCTATTCTCAATCCTGTGCAACAATCACACTCAGACGCTGGTGGAGGTGATGATGATGATGAAGAAGATGATCTGGAAGCTGACCCAGAAGAACCTGAGAGAGATGAAGCAACAGTTGCTGGTTCAATCATGAAGTTGCATCAAGATATTTTCAGCTGGGGAATGATTGCTGGTCCATGATTTCCTCGGGATGACGTCTTTTTGAGTTGAAACGGTTTTTTTAAAAACCACCACAACTGCCAGGGAACTGGCTGATATTTAGTTTTCTCATACCGGTCACACCATGTTTGAATGAAAATTTGAGTAGGGTGTCTTTCGTTCGTGATTTTGCTAACCTAAGGAACTCTGTTTGGTCATAATAAATTTTGCTGCTCTTTATCAATTTTTAAAGATTACGAAAAATAGACAAATATTTAACAAAATTGCTAAACATGGGGCTGATGAATATGCCTATCAAATTCTCCTGCATTTGAAAAATACTCTGACCAAAAAGAAAGGGAAGTGGGCAAATCACAATGCATTATTTTTCGGTGCTTTGCTGGCATCGTTCTTCTTATGTTCACAGCACGGTTTAAACCTCGAATAATGACTTGTTTCTTTTTTACTGTTTGCTAAGTTGTTTAGGCCTAAGCCTAATACCAGGCCTGCTAGAAGCAAAGTAGGTGACCAGCATCATATTTCGTTTGCATCTTTAACAGGTTAGCAAAGAAAATACCAAACAAAAAGAACCTACAACAATAGTATCCTCGAAGGCTATGCTCTTCGCAAACTTCAAAATAGGCTACTGTTTGAGAACCTTACCTCATCCTGATCGATCTTGATGCCATGCCGCCATCGTCTTTGGTAATTATTTTGGTGTCAAATTCCATCCAGGCGTGGAAAGTTTAGATGAAATTCAACACTTTTCTTCGTGACTCATTGTATCCTGGTGGGTATCTGTCTTGAAGAGCCTCCACAAACAATCATCAAAGCACAGCTACCTCCCATGACTTTCAAAATGCCGTCACTTTTTTGTCTGAAGCGATCGCACCGAGAACATTTGAACAGGTATGGTCCTATGTATAAACAACCTTTTCCAGTTGAAATTTCCAAAAAAATCGAGTTACCCGAGCGTGCAATGTTTTTTGTAGCGAGGGGGTCAAAAGGGCCTAAATCCTGCTGCGAAAGGCGGAAGTAGACTGAATTACGGCATCTGATTGGTCAACTGGCAAGAGGAAATGTCACGTGATCCGAGCTGTGAGACAAAAGAAAAGATTTGTCCGCTATGCTCATCGGTTGCAGATAAGCTAAGGTTAAATATTTAACCTTAAACGAAGTTTATTCGTATGAAATGACGTGTAAACTTGATGCAGACTTGCATATGTTACTTATTGCCTCATGTTTTCCATAATCTGCCAACGCTTTAAAAAGTTTATGTAAAAATAGTTTCCAGATCTATAGGGGCGTTTGAAAACGCTTTACCCATGCTTTTCCGTGCTTTCTCATGCTTTACAAATTTCCCATGCTGAGTATCCATCCCGTATCCATGCTTTCCATGCTTTTCCATGCTGCAAGAGTATTCCAGAGTAGATCTACCCATGCTTTCCATGCTTTTCCGTGCTAAAAATTGTTTCTCCATGCTTTTCCATGCTTCACCATGTTGCCTCCATAGCTGAGTTAGACATCAAAGCATGGGAAAGCATGGAAAGGAAGGAGATTCCATGGAATTTCCATGGACTCCGTGCTTTTGCCCATGCTTTTTCTACCAGGGTGTCTTGTCAAATTGCATGTTTGAATGTCAGTTTGTATGTTTCGATGTCAAAATGTCTTTTAACATTCATATTTTAATTTTGGCCTAAATAACACTTCATACTCGATAGCTGCATGGCATGGCAAGATAACAACCAGGATTCTCTTTGTGGCAAATTTTCTGTAACAGCCCTGACATAAGTTGCCCACTATAAACAATGCTATTTTCATTTTTGGCCCCCTATAAATATTGTTCAACTTCATGCAGTCTTTTCTTAACAAAACCGTATTCATTCATTGCCTTCAAGAAAAACTCCCCATGTTTTT
>REGM01000252.1:105595-122782 GCA_004194415.1 Aurelia aurita | reverse complement strand
GAGTAATGTCGCATAAGTTTGAATAAATTTAGGAACAGAAAATAATTCGCGATAAAAGTGGAAAAGAGACTAAACCCATACTAGGGAAAGGCTATTAGGGTATAGAGTTCGAGTTTTTGGAGTAATGTCGCATAAGTTTGAATAAATTTAGGAATAGAGAAATAATTCGCGACAAAAGTGGGAAAGAGACTAAACCCATACTAGGGAAAGGCTATTAGCTGCAATGATGGAAACAACATCACAACGATACGATGCATCATACATTGACGTTACAGGAGAATTCTGTAAAGGAGACAGACAGCTGTGGTCATGGAGGGACGGCGTCCACCTCAGGGAGGATTATGGACTGCCACTTCTTGTAAAGTTGATCAAGAGAGAAATCTCTTCAAGACCAAAGATCATTGAAAAGCAGAAATGCATGGACTGGATGTGGATGGAATTAAGACACCACAACCCAATTGGTATGTAACAAAAGACCCTTTTTGATATCATATCAGGTTGTTAAAATTATGAAGAAAGACAAAATCTCTAAGATTTCTCTCCTCTCATTATTATGACAAGGTTAGAAATTATGTTTTGAAATGAAAGCACTTTAGCGTCAATAAGTCCAGTCAAGGGCGGACATGTCACACTGGGGACGATGTACTACCTCTGTCCGAAAACCGGTAGTTTGCTAAAAAAATTTGCATCACCTTTGTCCCAAAAACCGGTCTTTTTTTATGATAAATTTCCTATGTCATTTTCTTCAATTTGGCAGAAAAGTTTGAATTAAGTAATCAGTGACGATGTTTGTCCCAAAAACTGATAGTTTTAGTCAAAAAGTAATCAGACATCCGAAAGCCTGTTGTAGTTATATCTGTTAAAGCAGAAGTGTCCCAAAAGTTTCTTTTGCAACCTCAATCGACACATTATCGGGAGTTTCCGCGAATTTTCAATTTTTACGTAACAAAATACATCTTCAGTTTGGGCCATGAGGCCTGGCAATTTTTCTCCAACTGAGTGATATTTAAGTCGAAGTATTCACGGATGGATGCGAGGGACGTTTGAACTTGAAAATAACAAGCAAAGGTGTAACATTCTTAGCAACTTTGTTCTTTCTGTCATTTAGAAAGTGTTTGTCTGCAACAGATCTCGATTGGCGTCTTGTGAATGAAATGGGCGTCAAAACGTTGACACTAAAACACACATGCGAATGCGTGATTGACTGCCAGTCAAATAGTTTTTTAAACTTGGTGACCGGCTGCCGGTCAAACAGTCACTTCGAACTTTATATTTTGAAGGGAAGAAACTGAATGATTATAAGGATTCTTGGTATTTCGGATTGATGTTTCTGATTGGCTTATTTCAAAATACTGAGTATAGAATTCTTGTATCATCTGTCGGATATTAACTGAGGTTTCATACTCTGATCAGTGTCCTACGAAAATGATTGCAGTATGTTTCATAATGGTTTCGCTTTTTGAAGAAATATTCAAATTTTAACTACTATAATGTGCTAATTCTGTGAGCTGATCCACGTTTCTTACAAAACATGTATCAAAATGACGCAGCGACGCAATTTGTGTTGTAAATGTAGTACGGTATCAGTTTCTTATTTTTTTTCGTCTTCTTTATCCACCAGTTTATTCAAAACGTGTTCTTGAAGAAGAGAGACAATTGGGAGAGCACCTTGCGCAATTGAAGGCAGCGAAGGAGGAAGCGAAGGAGGCAGCGAAGGAGAATTGCCGTGGCAACGCCAACGCTAAACGTCAGTTGAATATAAATCCGCAGAAAGAAAGGTATGCACTTCCATAATAGACCTTTTTATAATTGTCATAATCATAATCAAGTAGATTTTCAACAAGAGCCACAATCTTTTTTCACAAAAAACTTGACTCTGAACTTTGTAGTACTGTATCTTAACTTTGTATTGGGGCTGATTCTTATATAGAAGTTTCTTGTAGATTTTCTTCATTTTCATACAATAGACCTTTTTCATATCAGTCGAAGGCCTCAAAATGCTTTAACGGTGAAAAAGATTTGCCGAGAGATCGCTGTGTTTTGATTAAATATGGGCCTAAACTGTTGCATAACAAAATCAGCTAACAATGAACGAAAACAACGAGCAAAAGGTCAGAAGGCGAATCAAACTTGCCTGTGTATAAACTGTAACATTCGTAACTCAATTTGAGCCAAGTTATCTGTGATTAACTCTCTCAAAAGTGTTCTGAGATCCGAAGCAACTTCATGCCACAGCTAGCAGTGTTTCTACTTCGAACAGGGGTCGTGCTTTTGTTTTCTTTCTCAAATTTTACCAGATTTGGACGCTCGATCTAAGCCCCTTTTCTGGCAAGTAAAAAGGTCTATTGAAGTTCCCAATTTACGAAGGGTGTAATTTAAGGAATCCGGAACTACGGAATTCAGGAATCCGGAATCACGGAACTATGGAATTACGGAATTCGGAACTGCGGAATTACGGAACTGAGTCACAGGTATAAATTGCGGAACACAAACTCTCTATATATTTTATGGGCCAAAGATAAATATTTCAGGATACAATTCAGGGGGAAGATTTAAAAGGATACTCTATAAACTGTATATTTTGCACTATCTTCAAGAAATCCATGTTTGTTATAAGGGGCCAACCTCGTCCCCAGGGCCTTTTGTCATATTGGGACAGAGACGAAAAGGCGACTTTTCGTCTCCGTCCCAATATGACAAAAGGCCCTGGGGACGAGGTTGATAAGGGGCATCTTTTGACAAATGATTTTGACCACATATGTCATTCTTCAAATTGCCTAGTTCCTGCAAAGCAGATAGTTCCTAAACAATGAGTTACTTTTTATAGAATTTCTCTGATAAGTAGTGCATGACAGCTGTTTATTTCTCGAAGATTTAATCATTCGATACAGAAAGTACCGGGTGTCCCAAAATGATGTATCCGCGTTTGAAAAATTCGCAAAATTTGGTGTTGCTATTTCTCTTTAAATTTCTTCCGTTTTAGTTGTATCAAAGCAGACCAAAGGCCAAATTATTTTTAGCATTAATAAAAATTGAGCCAAATTTTGTGTAAGACTTTGAAATGATAGCTTGAAACCCCATGCATCTTGCCCAGGATTTTTAATTTTATGATTTCACGTTGGATTTTGATAGGTACATGATGTTAAAGAATTTGAAGAGACGAAAAGATAGATCTGTTTAAAATTCTGCGCAATTTCGTAGTGGGTTTCAAAACCAGGTACCTAATAAAACTTCAGAATTCCATTTTGGAAGCCGCTAATGGGGTAACCTATTTTCCTAAATTTAATATGATCTTTCATGCAACAAATCAGAAAGGAAATTCAACAGAGACTGAATTTTCAATTGTTGGTAGTATTTCAAAGGCCAATACATCGTATTGAGACAGACACCCAGGTATAAATACGAAAAACACAAACAATGGTTTGTATTTCTCTCAACATAACTTCACTACAACTACAAGATAACATACTAACATTAATGGGGTACAAATAACTGTGTGTACTTCGTTGTCAGAATCTTTTCTGATAATACCAAAAGATGCAAAGCAAGATTTATACCCAGTTGTGTTTTGAAAGAAGCTATGCCACAACATTTCATGGCTTAGCCACTGCAATTTCACAGGATAGAATTCCAGATAATTTGTGTTCCGCAATTTATACCTGTGACTCAGTTCCGTAATTCCGCAGTTCCGAATTCCGTAATTCCACAGTTCCGTGATTCCGGAATTCCGTAGTTTCGGATTCCTTAAATTACACCCGTCGCCCAATTTATCACAATTCGAGATATAAAATATGTACCATTGAAATATAACGACGATAAATAATGATACCCAGACAAGGAATGTATAAATTTATGAAAAATTATATACTATGAAGGAGGCGGACGCAAAGAAACAGGCAGATTTCTGTCACACTGATGCCTTTTAACCTACGCTCTGATCACAGTGTGACTTTACATTTGTAATTCTAAATTTATGAAAATTCACTATTTTGTGGAATTCAAATACATCCCATGGGGGCTTTTTGGAGAGGGCATTATTTGTCAAAATAAATTCTGAGATGGGGACCTTATTCGGAGGTGGGGGTTTAATCGACGACTTCCAGTATTGTGATATTTGACTTTGAGGGAACTGGGCTTAGTTGTGACACTTTGTGAAAATGGTTAATTTTCTCCTTCCATACAGCACAGTTCCGTAGAGGTAGCTAACTTTTCTTTTAATTCTAGACTGAACGCCCTTCCAGCAAATCTACCGCTTGTGGACAAGAGAAGGGGCCCAATCATAGCAAATGTTCAGGCAACTTGGGCCTTAACAGCTTACTACAAATCTGATGTAAGTAACCAAACCATTCTATCATCTCTAAACAACTGTCTCAATAGTAGAGCCTAAAATGTTTCGGACAAAATTTAATCAACTTCCGAGCAAATACACGTTTTTTCTTTTATAAGAAACTTGGATCAGCCCATAGTACTGAAAGTTTCTTAATTTCACATGAAAATTTCAGCTTTTTAGTACTAAAAGTTTCTTAATTTGTTTCTTATTTTTTGGATGCATGAATTTATGACGTAGTTTCTACCACTGCCACGTATTTGTTTCTTGACATACAGCACGATCTTTAGCAAGAAAAAGAGTTATATTGGGCTCAAAACACAAACATATAGTGAATATTACTCAAGAATTATGTTTGAGCGACGATTTTGCCATGATGTTCTAAATTAAGCTTTCAAAAGTTTCTTAGCACTTCTCAAACATAGTACTCGAGTGTCTTAAATTTTCAGCCATCCTAGTACTAGTTTCTTATAAACCAGTTTCTTAGATAAAAAAAGTATATTTACTGAAGTAAGGGTGCTTGAAGGCTGAAAGAGTAGTTTTCATCTATTGTATAATCGGGTAAAATATAAATTATCTTGTATTAAATGGAATCTAAGCATATAAAAGTGGCTCAAACTTCTAGCCAATCAGATATCAGTATTTCCTTTTGACGTAGATTAGTTGACCAAATTTGGCTCGACACGTGTCACGGCCTATTGTCTTTCCACGGCTGTTTTATCAGAGACTTATATATGCTTGGATTCCCTTTAACATTGGTATTTTACAAGAATTCAAAAAATTAGTAAACTTGTTTCAAACGTTTCGACCTGTGATCTTTATTAATAAATTCATGAGTTCATAAACAAATATCACAAATCGAAACGTTTGAAACTACTTCACTGTAGTTTTGAATTCTCTTAAATTTTATGTAGATAATGAAGCAGCTTATGATTAATCGTTTGTATTTTAAGATTAGTGCATAATAAACTTCCTTTATAACTTCAAAGGACTCGAAGAAATGCCACATTGCCGCCAAAAAGCCACNGTAAGGGTGCTTGAAGGCTGAAAGAGTAGTTTTCATCTATTGTATAATCGGGTAAAATATAAATTATCTTGTATTAAATGGAATCTAAGCATATAAAAGTGGCTCAAACTTCTAGCCAATCAGATATCAGTATTTCCTTTTGACGTAGATTAGTTGACCAAATTTGGCTCGACACGTGTCACGGCCTATTGTCTTTCCACGGCTGTTTTATCAGAGACTTATATATGCTTGGATTCCCTTTAACATTGGTATTTTACAAGAATTCAAAAAATTAGTAAACTTGTTTCAAACGTTTCGACCTGTGATCTTTATTAATAAATTCATGAGTTCATAAACAAATATCACAAATCGAAACGTTTGAAACTACTTCACTGTAGTTTTGAATTCTCTTAAATTTTATGTAGATAATGAAGCAGCTTATGATTAATCGTTTGTATTTTAAGATTAGTGCATAATAAACTTCCTTTATAACTTCAAAGGACTCGAAGAAATGCCACATTGCCGCCAAAAAGCCACAAAAAAGAAGAAAAGGCAAGAAACCAATTGTTGGTGTGACACACAAGAAGAGAAAGAACAATGTGAGTTTGGATTTCTTTCAATTTCAATCCTTAAAGATATTTTTAATTGTTTTAAATTTTATTGGTGTTCAAACCCAATCTTGATTGAAACCGCTTATAAGAAACTCAACTCTCAGATTGCCAAAAAATGAAGAAACTCCAGTAATGGGAAAATATTGAGCCAGCACTGAAAATTTCTTGAAATTATCAGATTTTGAATACCCTAGGGTTCCTTGCGAGTTTCTTAAAATTTCCATAACAATCTTCATGTTTATTACCTGTGCCCTCGTGAACATTTGAAAACAAATTGTTTTTTGAAGCCTTTCCAATGTTTAGACATCACTCAATTACCTTCCGAGTAATATGGTACAGGAAACAAGTGAAAATAAAGTAAAATTATTCTGAGGATATTATCATTATTACTGAGTTATATTTCCCAGTACTGGAGTTTCTTAAGTTTTGGTGATCTGAGAGTTGAGTCTTATAAGCGGTTACTTATAAAAAAACATACGTGTAATGCGGTGTAATGTCTACACATTGGAAAGGCTTCAAAAACTTCGTTTTCGAAATGCTCACGAGGGCACAGGTAGTAAACATGAAGATTGTTACGGAACCTTTAAGAAACTCCTAAGAAACTCTGGGTCAAAATCTGATAATTTTACTGGCTCAAATTCTTAGTTTCTTATAAAAATGAAGTGTGTTTCAAAACACAGCTGGGTAAAAATTCTTGTTTCCTCTTCTCGTTTCTTCATACTCTGATATAGTATCAAGCGAAAACTTTCAGTGTGTTTCATGACGCATGTTTAGCTTTCAAAGCATTTTAACTTTTTTTTCGTAAATTGATTTGCACAATTTATCATACACGTTTTTTTATGAGAACCTTGGATCAGGCCATAGTACTAAAAGTTCCTTAATTCAATTCAACATGAAAATTTCCTCATTTTAGTACTAGAAGTTTCTTAATTTGTTTCTTATGTTTTAAATGCATGAATTATAAGGTATTTTCTAACACAGTGCTGCAGATATTTTTCGTGACATATAAAAAATTAGGTGGGAAGAAAAAGTGTTCTATTACGTCCAAAACATAACACTGTTAGCTAATATTACTCAAGAATAAGGGTCCAACGACACATTTACGATAAAATCCTTGAATTTAACTTTTAAAAGTTTCTTACTACTTCTTAGACAAAGTACTAGAGTTTCTTAAAATTTTGGCTATCTTAGTACTAGTTTTTTATAAACCATTTCTTAAAAAAAAGTGTAATTTAAGACACTGATGAACATAGATACAGCTTTTGATCACATAGAATTACAAGAAAAAGTAATTGCACTACGGTGAATTATACTTAGTAACTTGGGTTTGTAATGCAAGTTTTGTTTGAAGTCGCTTTGAATCTCATAACCAAAAATTGTAAAAGGTTCTTCAGATTGACTTGACCCATGTTGGCTAGTGGTAGAGTTCGCGTAATTTTCTGGAAGAGTCTACTACGAAGTGTATTTGAAAAGATACAAGCACGACAACATACTTTCTACTGCTTTGTTCTCAAATTGAGTTCTACCCAAACCCCCCCCCCCCCCAAGTAACAAAACTTCAAAACTTGACACTTCTTTTTAATTTTTAGTCAACGTGGAAATGACCAAATGTGGAAATGACTTTGGGCTGATAGCTCATTTCAAGAAGCGCCATAACAACATCAACGTCACAGTGAAAGTAAGTCCTTCAACCCATTCATTCATGTAGAATTTAAGAAATATAGTAAACTTTTCCAAACATTTCAAGCTGTAATATTTATTAATCAACTCAACTTGTGTTCAAGTGTTCTTTATCAATCAGCTCATAAGTGCTAGTTTGAAAAAGTGTACTGTAATTTCTAAGCTCTACATTATATTCCATAAAGTTCGAGAGAAAAGCTCACCCGTATAAACGCAAATATAAAGGGCATCTGGTATAAAAGGGCATACCCTTATGCCCAAAATAACAGCTGTGCTCTTTTATGTGAGACGTGTGAAGAATAGGTACAAAGCTACTAGATGATGCATTATTGATACTTGTTATAATTAATTATCGCCAACTAGTCTTGAATATGCTGTTGCCACATTGTCTGAGAATCGACTTGGAAAGATAGAGGAAGCTATTTCTTAATATTTTGAATTAAAAGGGCATGCCCTTATATCTGCATCTATGCGGTACGATTTATCATTCATTCGTTCATTCATGTATTGGATCCAGGAATTAATCAACACTCTGTAACTGTAGCAATAAACGTAGTCGATAGAAAGCTGCCAATCAGAGAATGAAATGTCAATCAGTGGCCTCCACCAGGTTGTTTTGATATAGCTTAGCAGACGTTGGGTTCATTAGAACTTAATCTGTGATATAATTTATCATTTTTTTTTTTTTTTTTTTTTTATATACACAATCTAAAAATGTACAATTTAACAATACCAAAACGATACCATTGGGAGCATGATAGGCATGGCTACCCTAAATGATCTTACAAATAACAATACTGATACTAAAGGCTATACCAAAGTTTCTGTTGGTCTTTCCTTGGAGAAGACCGGCTCAAATCGGAAGATTACTACTGCTTGAATCGAAAATAAAAATTTGCAGATTTTGGTATAGTCTTTAGTAACATAGATACATTTACAATACATTTATGTTATAAGAGATTAAAAGATTAATAGAGAAGGATGAGACAGAAGATTAATTTACCTATGTTTCTATTTGCTGGTGCTACAAGAAACGCTCCGATGCATGAATGAATTTTAGCGTTGATTCCAAAATTTGTTTATTTTGGTTATGAGAAAATCTTTTATCACCATACAACATCATTTGCACAAGGGTTTGATTTGGCAGGTTTAAGATGTTGTGTAATTGGAATACTTCGTTAATCGTGCCTAGGAGATCACGCCTTTGATCATCATATGCATGACATTGCAGCAAGAAGTGTTCAGTATCCTCAATTCCATCGTTAATTAGACACATTGGGTCCACTGTGTCTCGAAAATTATGATTGAATTTGTGAGAGTTCAGTTTACTAAGTCCTACGCGTAGCTGGGTGAGGATAGCAATACCTTTTGGATCATAAATTCCATAAACAGGTTTCTGGGTAGGGCGGATAAGAGAAGAGAGTCTATTTTTGAATGAGCTTACTGTAGGTGATTCCCTGATCTCAGAAGCAAGACTGTTCCATTCCTTTAAACAATTGGGATAGAAACTTGACTCAAAGCGCTCAGTTCTTGCATTTATTCGCCCAACGACAGCCTGATCTCTAAGAGCGTAATTTGACAAGCGAATTTGCGGTATAGGATATCTCGTATATTCCGGAGCAAGTTTATTGATGAACTTAAAGAAAAGAACGAGACGCCGGCTCCACCTTCTGTCGTTTAATGATTCCCAGCCAAGTTCCCCGTATATTTTGTCTCTGGAAGTACCTTTCCACGCCCCAGTTATAGCTAAGCCAGCCGAATACTGGACGGATTCAAGTCTTTCCATTTGGCGATGTAAGGTGATTTCATGGCTAAAGTCACACACTTTCTGCGGGATATGATAAATAACGTCACCATAGTCGAGATGTGGTCGAACATAAAGTTTGTAAAGTTCGTTTAGAGTCTGTCTTGGCAAGTAGTTAGATAAAAACCGTAGCATACCAATCCCACGTCTCGCCTTATTGATAGCAGATTGAATATGACTAGAAAACGTAAGTCGACTATCAAGCACAACTCCTAGATGTTTATGTTCGTCAACCTTCATAACGGTTACATCATTGAAAAAAATTGGCGGATGGTCAACGGGGGTCTTTTTCTTAGAAAATGTCACTTCGACTGCTTGCTTCGCAGGGTCGGGATTGAAAGACATCCTCCAGTCATGTGCCCAACGTTTGATGAGATCTAAGTCATGATTCAGATTCGCAGCGCATTCATTTGGGTTGTGAACAACTGAAAAGATTGACGTATCATCGGCAAATAACTTAACATTGCATTTGAGGTCTGTTGTCAGATCATTAATGTAAACAAGGAAGAAGAGGGGACCTAAAATAGATCCCTGTGGAACTCCAGCAGAAATTTTGCCCCATTGTGATGTTTTGCCATTCAATACCGTACGTTGCATGCGATCCGCTAAAAAACTCTGAACCAGCGTCAAAAATTGTCCAGAGACACCATTTCGCCGTAATTTGTAAATTAAGCCATCGTGCCACACTCTATCAAAAGCCTTTGAAATGTCTAGATAAACTGAACGTACATCTAAAGGAGGGTTGCAATCGAATGCAACAAAGACAGAATGAACTATTGAGATCAACTGATTGATAGTAGAATCTCCAGGGCGAAAACCAGATTGGTTTGGATTTAGCAGTTCATGAAGGGAAAGGTGTTCATACAAAGAATCAAACATTAACTTTTCTAATATTTTACCAAGAATTGGAAGGAGGGAGATGGGACGATAGTTCTGCTTAAGGCTCTTACTGTTCTTTTTGTGAACTGGGACGACATTAGCTCTTTTCCATACTTCCGGGAAAACACCTTGTTTTAGACATGCTTCGAAGATCAACTTTAGGGGAAGGACCAGGCTATCATCACAGATTTTAATCATACGAACAGATATATCATCCCAACCATGTGCTTTAGTAGGGTTTAAAGAACGAATAATATTAAGTACTTTCTCCTCCGAGATCCGGAATTCAGTTAATGGAGGTACGTTTGACAAAACCCGACCTGGTACTTCGCTTCCAGTATCCATTGTAGTACATTGAAGTACAAAGTAATCATTAAAAATTTGTGCTTTGGACTCGAAATCCAACACAAAAACGTCATTTTCTAAGAGAGGGGGAATTACTGGTATTTTCGCTTTGTTCAAGATTTTATTGATCAGGGACCAGTATGTTTTCTGACCTGTTTCGGGATTTGAGAGGGTTTTGCCAATTTTCGTAAAATACTGATGTTTGGCTTCCTCGATGACTTTGGAACTTTGTGCTATCATGTTCTGTATGTCAACTAGTTTGTTATCGGGTCTACCATTCTTTACAAAATTTTTGTACGCTCGATTTTTCTTTCGGATGAAGTTTTTGATCGACTTTGTTATCCAGGGTGCCTGGCGAGGCCGTACTGTTGTGGTCTCGTTGGGGATAAAGTTTGAAAAAATGTTTGATAAGATTTCATTCAACGTAAATTTATCATTTTAGGAAAGCACAGCAAGAAGAATCCCCAGAACTGGTGGTGGGACTCCAGAAGAGGATCCAAGCCCATTGAAAGAGCATGTGGGAGATGAGGCATTTTCCATGGAAAGAAGTAAGATTGCAGAGACTGAATTTCCATTTGTTGCCGTTACATATATTAAGGAATTTGCGCCAATTTCTAAGGAGACCCCTATTTCCTATAATATATCTGAGCACAAGGAAATGCCCCCAAGCTGTATAGCTGAGGAAATTATTTCAAAATTGAAAGAAAAAGAGCGAAATTTTGGTGTGAAATTTTGTGCTAGTTACAATAACACATTTTACGATATAAAGCTTCTTAAAAGAATTTTAGAAATGCACCAACTGAAAGAGGAGAAAGGACGAGTAATGAGTGAAAGGCAGTGGGCAGATAATATCAGAAATGGTATCATTCAACCAGAAGGAACGGAAAACATAGCTATAGACCCTTTACTGACGAAATTCATTGATATTTTACAAAACAAGAGTCTTGATCATCACTACAAAAGTTTAGGTCTGAAAGTTAAACATCTCACTACACTTGTAGGGGAAAGATGGGTTGAAGATTGCATTCTCAACCAGGTTGCAAATTTGATAAATAGGTCTGGTCAAGAAACATTTGCCTATTTCTACAATAACCAGTCTGATTCTGCAAGCACGGCGGAATACATAAAAAGCGAATGCAAAGGAAAGTTACCAGAAAATGTTGTATTTAGTGTCAATGTTGGCATCAGTGGCAACCATACATTTCTGGGCAATACGGTCATCAATAACAAGCCAATAACAGGCTGCCATTACGCTTTTGGTATATATAACAAAACTCACAATGCTCTTTTCTATGGTGACTTGAAGGGATGGCCAATCCCCTTCGTCTTAAAAGAAGATTTTCGCAGCTGCATATCTTTGCTATTTGGGGAAAATGTTGGATCCGAAATGACTGTTTCATTGTGCCACTCTCAATCGTTCGACAAAAATTCAGCATCCAAACTTTCTGCTTCTTTTAACCATCAATGCAATGAACACTGCTGGAAACACTTTCCTTTGCAAACTTGTAATTCCATTTGTGGGATCTCCACTGTCATGTCCATGTCTTTAGCATCATTTGATTTTGACGCATTTTTAACTTTGAAAGGTAATCTACCGTTGAACAAAACAAATACAGCTACCTTAGAAACGTTACACAGTATGGCACTTTCCTGAGACTGATTTTGATTAAGTGGATTCTTGAACAAAAAATAGATATTTCCCACATCCAATCGACTGAAAGATGTCAAGGTCAAAGCACAGATGCAATGACTAATGGCAATAGCTTTGAAAATGGATTAAACAGTGAAGCGAGTTTAACTGTTGATGAGCAACTTATGCAAGCCTCTTCGTGCCAACCTATTTTCTCCCTTGAAACAAATATCAATCCTCAGAACTTCATTTCGACATGCGAGGGTGGTGTCAAGCTTTGTAACATGGGCAAACAACATTTTCATTGCAATCTTTGCCCGAAATCTAAAACCTGGAAAGACAAATGGTCCCTAAAAAAACACATAAATGCTTGTCATTTGAGTGATACAAAGTGTATAAAATATCAAAACCTTTATGTACGAGGGGCGTTCAAAAAGTTTCCGGATGTGGGAAAAGTATAACGGTCGCATCTAAATTTCAATTTAAGAAGTGATCATGTATCTATAATATAACCTTTTGAAGAGTTATGCGTTTATAACTTCACAAATTAAAGCTCAGTCGAGTTTTGAAAATGAGCAGTTAGCAGTTCTCAATCTGCAGTCATGGAGCTTCAACGCACCCACTGGCGGGCTATGATTTTCTATGACTAAAAAAGTGGTTTAAATCAACAGCAAAGCCATGACCGACTCCAAGCTGTTTTTGGCACTTAAGCACCATCACAATCAACTGTCTATGACCGGTTTCCGGAATTTTGAAGAGGCAGAGGCTCTTTGGAAGATGACCCCCGCTCAGGTTGCCAAGCAACAGCAATAACAGATGTTCAGGTGGCTGCTGTGCATAAGGTAGTAGATGAAGATGCATGAGTGACAGTGCTACAGATAGCGGAGGAGGTGGGCATTTCATCGGGAAATGTCAGCAAGATCCTGCACAATTCCCTTGGGATAAGAAACGTTTCTGCAAGATGGGTCCCACATATGCTCACAGGGGAAAAAAGGAGAGCAGAGTGCGCTGATGCCATTCCATGGTGGAAAAATTTGACGGAGGAAGATCTTATGCAATTTGGGAGATAGTCAGTAGTAATGAAACATGGATTTACTGTTTTGATCCTAAACAAAGCAGCAGTCTCAACAGTGGATCCCAGTTGGAAAGAGGCCCCCCAGAAATTTTTCCACAGTCACACAGTTGCCAAACAAATGATTGCTGTTTTCGTCTCTCGCGCTGGTCATTTAGCAACCATTACACTGGTCACCCAGCGCACCGTCACTGCTGCTTGGTATGTGAAGGACTGTTTGCCTTGTGTGCTTGCTACAGTTGCCGAAAGACGCCTCAGAACTCGGCGTCGTGGTCTGCTGCTGCATCACGGCAATGCATCTGCACACAGGTCAGCCACTGCACAGGAGTTTCTGCAAGCGGAAAGGGTCCAACAATTGGAACAACCACAATACAGTCCTGACCTGTATCCGTGGGACTTCTTTGTGTTCCCTTTTGTTAAGTCAAAGCTTCGTGGGGTGAGATTTGACACCCCTGATCTTGCAATAGAGGCATTTTTGGAGCACTTTGAGGGTATACGCCAAATTGAATAGCCTAGCGTGTTCCAGAAGTGGTTTTAATGCATACAGAAGTGTATAGACAATGCTGGGGAGTAGTTTGAAAAGGTATAGACAAAACATTTCAGTTATCTTATTTTTAATTTTTAAATCCGGAAATTTCTTGAACGCCCCTCGTATTACCGTGTAAAGTGAATCATCCTGGCAATGAATACTCTCGTGATAATACCCCACACTTTCATTGTCCAGTTTGTGAACGAAGTGTTCAAACGAAAGGTTATTTTCTAAAACATCTTGATAAACACAATGAACCAACCCAAAAAACAGCAACTGTTAGAAAAGATTCAAGGCAAAAAGTGGGAACCCAAGAACAAACAGAAAATTTCTCGAATGAACTCGGTGAATCGGATGATTTAGGTCAACAAAGAACCAATAGAAAGCAACCACCTAGAATACAATGTGATCTTTGCCAAAGATTTTTTCATAAGAATAGCTTTAAAAGGCATTATGAACTTGCTCATAGTATAGACATAAGTATTAAGGCGGTATGCTGTGACTTGACACGTGGAATATATATGGTACGCAAGCATCTGAAAGGGGGAGTAGGGTTTCCAATTCACGTAGCAAAACATTTGCATCCTGGCTCTGAAAGCTATTTGGGGTGTCAGGTCAATGACTGTAGGTACGAAATGCAGTTAGCTAGGCGAAGTGGCATTGGTAGTAGGGAGAGCAAACATCTTTTACTAGTTAATGATGCTAGGCATCCAGAAATAATCCATTTGCAAGAAGACACTCTTCAAGAATTAAGTGCAACAAACCGTTTCAAGGCCTTATCAGTAGAAAATGTAGAGAAATGTTTAGAAAAAAAGGGGGAGGCAGACGCTAATTGTTCGCCAGTTGTAGTGGAATGGGTTGACGGAAATTACATACATTTGTCAATATTTGATGGCAAATATGGTGAAAATTTAGTTTGTATGCGTTGCGTTGTAACATTTGATAAAATCAATCATAAGCTCTCTTGACGCTGCAGCAATGTCCGCTACTTTTGTATCCATAAATCATTGTCCCTCTGATCAACTTGGCACTTCCGAGGGAGACATTGAAGCGAGTGAGCCAGATTTTCATGACGCAATCAATGAAACAGCTACCTTTGATGATGAACTGAACGAAACTCAGAATGAAGAAACACCTTCAAGTTCTGGAAATTTTTCCAGTAATGTGTATCCACCTAGTTGCGAAGAAACTCTTCTTAGAATGTCAAAGTACATATTCGATAAAAAGAGGATTCCTGTTTCTCTGAGTGAAAATATTACAAAAATGAAATTGTCAGAAATTCCAAAGATACTGAAACCAACCGAAACAAATTGCAACTTTTGTAACAAACCTCTTTCTAACCCAATGCGAATAACTTATAATTCTTCAGTATTGACAATGAAAGGGGTCGTAGAAAACATTGAAACATTTTGCAGGAAGTGCAGCCAGTGCAATTGTTTCTATAGGTATCAAGAAATCGATGATGGTATTTTAAATTTTGACGATAAGTTCTTGGTCGGATTTGATGTGTGTTTGTTTTTCCGAGAGTGTGTAAAGCAACACGTTGCAATTGGAACTGCATGCAACATTTTGGGCAGTTTACTAGGGCTGTCTACAAAACGAAGACCTAAGACCTAAGAACTACAAAACGAAGACCTAAGACCTAAGAACTACAAAACGAAGACCTAAGACCTAAGAACTACAAAACGAAGACCTAAGAACTACAAAGCAAAGACCAAAGACCTAAGAACTACAAAACAAAGACCTAAGACCTATGAACTGGAAATAACCATTTTGATGGAATTAAGAGGTTTGTTTCAGAGCTGTTACGGAGAAGTTGGGGAAGTTTTCGTAAAAGCTACATCTTTCGTTGCAAATATGGAAACATTGATCGCCTCACCATTGATGTCCGAACTGTTTCATGAACGTCAAAAACCTAAAATGCTTGGTAGAAGGTTGCTACCAGGCGAGCCATAAAAAGTACACATACTTGTTTTAATTCACGCAGGGCAAAGAGAAAGCCATCTTGAATTTCCATGTAACGATGAAATATCAAGATCTGGATACACTTAGATCTATTCACTTTTTCAAGGCCAAAACACCAGAGATAGAGAGGATTTTGAAAAAAATTGAGACCACAAAAATTTGAAAATATTATTAAAAGAAGGAAACTAGATGAAAATGTACTCAGATATAAACTAATCTTTCATTGCTCAAAACGGATCGCTTCCTCTTTGTCCAGCACTCAGACAAAAATAGTTACTTTTTTCTGACTCACCTGGTATATTTCTGAACTCTGAACTATCACGTAAAATACGCCAAGAGTTAAAAGTACCTTCAGTATCTCCAGTTTGAGCACTGCAGTAAAATATGTCTTTACAGCACGTGTAAAGTTCAAAATTTTCGTTAAAAAGTTCAACTTTAACATCTTTTTACACATCTTTATTCACTGTGTAAAGTTCGAACTTTACACATATTTATGCAGTTTGATAAAGGTTGTAAAGACCACATTTACAGCTCACAGTAAATGTTAGTTAAATATGGCATTTATTCACCTTTACATCTCTTTTAAATGTGCACTAAAGCTTAACTTTACAAGCATTAAATGACTGTAAAGTTATGGAAAGAGCAACTTTCTGAACTTTTAAAGAATGAAAATAGCAATTAAATGTGGCATTTTCGCGTAGTGTAAACTCATTAAAGATGCATTTGGCAAAACGTCCGACCTTTTTTGCAGATGGATCTATAGATTCAATTATATTGCTTTCGTGTTGGGTTGACATCTTAAGTTCTAAGACAGTATCAATAGAAGTGCTTTACCGTGCAGAACTTGATTAGGAAGGTTCTTATCAGATTCATTATATTATAATGTACAAGTGCGCTACCGCGAAGGCAGTTCAAGACCAACAAACTCCATCATGTGGCTGAAAGGCGGTGCTTCCAAAAAAAATGTCATTCTTCAATGCAACAAATTGATTCTTTTAATGCAGTATGATATAAAACAACACACAGTACGATATAGAGCATGATATAGAATAAATAATATAATTTGATGACACAAGAAATGCAGTGATAATAAGTTTCTAATCCAATAACAAACTTCTGAAGTTGAATAAGGTGCAGTGATACATGGGCATATAAAATTTGATTCTAAAAAAACGCCCGATTGGCAAGATACGAAATTATGTGCCCCTAGTAAAACAGATGACTCCATTTCGACAACGGAACCAGTGCTTTTTGTTGCTAAAACAGCAAACTTATCATTATTTCAATCAATGTGGGCATACCCTGACTCAAGACCTGCTTATGCATGATGTGGCAACAG
>REGM01000252.1:70382-100341 GCA_004194415.1 Aurelia aurita | reverse complement strand
TGGATACGTTCTGGCGTTTTCTGTAACTCGAAAATAACTTCGTATGCATATGTTTTACATGTCAAATGTATTATACCACATTGCAACTAGTATACCTCAATGTTCCTGCTTACCAGAAACTATTATGACTTCTGCGTGTATACAAAATTAAAGCCACAAAGACAGACGCAGCACTTCACTTAACAAGGTTAACAGCTAGTTTACAATATAGGATAAATTAAAAGCTAAGAATAGATTAAGGTAAGATAATATTATTAGGATATTCCATCACTTTCAAAAATACCATACTAGGTTTTCAGCTGAACATCAGCAGTAATATAATACACCCACGCACACATCTACAGTAAGTGATGAAAGATGAGTATGTGAGAAGAACATAAAACATCATTGGTATTGCATTGCATCATCAAATCCATTTGGTATCTGAAAGCCATTCAAAACCCACAGGAAACTCATTGAAAGCAGTAGTTTCTACTGATACAGCAACCATGGATAAAATGAACAGTGATGTCATTAAGATAATCACATGTAAAGCTAAGCCATGCAGTCCTTCAATCCTAGCCCATTATCACCAATGAGATCAGATTCTTCCGTCACAGTACTTGAATTTTTTGCCTTTTCTTTCAAGTTGCTTTTCCACTGCTGAGATTTTTCTTAAGCATCTATCAATTATATGTTATCTATCAATTATTTTGCAAGATTTTATTATCTAATAAGTGGCTTAATAGGAGCAAAGGCCAACTTACTTACACAACCTTTAAAATATCATAAAATGAAAGAAAGTAAAGTTTCTCTTGAAAGGTGCAACAGATATCATTTTGCATAGTATTTTGGACAAAATATTTTGCTAAATTAAAACTTGTGTAGATTTTAGAGCTGTTTATTTCTGGAAATGAAACTACATCATTTGAGTGGGATGGTCATAGTAGTTTAAAATGGGGCATAACTTGAATTCAGAATGACTCAGCCACACCCTAAAATTTGCGTCCAAAGTTGACAACCAGCAAATCAGCTGGTAAAATTTTTAGATGCTACTAGCACATTTTCTGCTTCTAATACGAGGTTCTAAGTAGAAAATTTGGAATCAGCACCCAAGAAATACCTTTCATTCGCATTTTCCCTGTCTTACTATATGAAACAAAGAAATCATGGGGATTCTAACCTGAGCGCCGCGATGAGCGCCGCGATAAGTGCCACGCCCTTTTTCTTTGATAATTGTGGAAAATGGGTTAAACTTTGAAAATTGATATTTCGGGAACCGTTTGAGATAATTAGCTCAAATTTGGACATTTTTCATATCTCACCAACCTATGAATGTGGACCAAAAATGAAGTAAATCTGAGGCGGAGGGGTTGCAGTCTTTGGCTAATTTGACATGGAATGGCCCAGCTGTTATAGTTGCGGAGATAATTAGGGGGGCCAAAAACGCCCCCGTTAGAAAATCGATTAGAAAATCGATTTACCCGGTTAGAATAGGGTTAAAATCATTCACAACAATAGAAGAGGCCAAGGAGTACATTAAAATCAATTAAGAAGAAGAGATCTCTGAATGTAGAAAATGCTACAAAAAATTTGAAAAATCTGGAGTGTTTTGTGAAGGGTGGTGGCACTATGTTTGTGATAACACAACAGAGAAAGAAGTGAATGAAGAATTTAATGAAAAGGATTATTATTGCAGAAAGCATAGGAAAACAGAAAATAACTCTAAAGAAAAACAGGGAGAGGGGAAGACGACAGAGAAAACATTTCAAGAAAAACTTGTAACAAGTAAAGATATCATAGAAAGAATGACAATCATAAGAAACAACAATATGGTGAAGTATGAAAATCTCACAGTAGAAGAAGTAAAAGCTTTAAAAGCAATAACTAGTGAGAAATACTCAATACCATCATTACCTGAAGGACTACAGAGTAAGGAGGAGCAAAAAGGGAACAAATTTTTGATAACTATAAATAAAGATACTGAAGAAATTTTAAAATTCAAGATACAGGAAAAGGAAAAGATATTCACAGTTTCTGGTAGACTGTGGAATAAATGGGAACAGTATGAACAGCCTGTAATACATAACTCACTCAAAACAATAATAGAAGGAGTGGAGCAAGACCATGCCCACAAATTCAGTACAGGATAGGAAAATAAGTGGAAAATTCCAATATTTCATGATCAAACAAACAAGAGCTTTGATAAGGAAATACAAAACAATAACAATAACAAGGAAATAATATTATTGGCACAAGGGAATACAAAAGGAGAAAATACGCACCATGGAGAAGAAAGCAAAAGTAGAATCATCCTGGAAACTGATAAAGACATGACCAACGAAATTGAAGAGCTAAAGGAGCTCTTGGAGAAAAAAGAAATTGAGGCCCTTAAACAAGTGGAGACAAACACCATGAAACTTATTCAACAAGAACAGGATGAGGAAAAGAGAAACAAAGACAAGAAAATTAAACAAATGGAAAACAAGCAAAAAAGAAAGAGGAGGAAATTGCAAAATTGCAAGAAATAAACAAATTAAAAACAACAACATTTGAAGAAACAATAAAAACAATATCAAAGGAGTTTTTTGAAGACAGAATTAGAGTACATGATGAGCAAAGAGAAATAAGGAAGATAAAGGAAGACCATAAATATTTGAAGGAGGAATTTGAAAAGATCAAATATCAATTTATAGACACTACTGAAAAATTATCTATGAAGGAACACGAATTATCAGTAGAGAAACTCATCAATGAAGATAAAGTTATGAGAGTGAACACTACAGAAATTTCTTTTCAGAAAATTTAGGGAGAAAACATTGAATTGGTGAGGACAGAATGGCCTTAAGAAAATAATTAAACATGTTGAAGTGGGAAAAGGAGAACAGAACACCAAAAGAGATGAACAAAAGCCCAAACACCGCAAACAGTATAGAAACAACTAAAAAACAAGACCAGTTTAACAAGACAAGAAAAAAGGCATACGAGTCACATCAGAACAGAGAACATGAAGTAACAAATGAGAGGAATTGTGATAAAATGCAAATGAAAGATAATCAGCAGGATACAAGAAGCACAATGAATAGGGCTAAAGAAACCAAAACCCAAGAAGCAACGAAAAGAATTGAATACAACATAAAAGAAATCAGAAAACAAGCAACATCAACTGGAAATGATGACAAAGAAGACAAAACAAAATCAAAGCGAAACGAAACGAAATGAAAACATCAAACAAACAGGAGAAAAAAGTAAAGAGGAAAATAGTACAATTGACAAAGATGAGAAAAACCAGGAAATCAATAAAGGAATCAAACACAACGCACACCAGATAAGAGGACAAACGTGGGAAGATAGCAAGCACAATCAGCGTCTACAAGGTGCACAACAAACGATGCTACACTTGCGACAAAGAAGGACATATTGCAAGAGATTGTGAACTCAACTTGGACTTTGGAACAGAAGGGCACCTGAAGGGCGTCTGCTACTACTGTGGAAAATATGGCCACATAGCAAGAATATGCAGAACAAGATGGTACGATGAAAACCAAAACAACCAATGGGAGGAGAACATCAATTACAGAAACGAGTCATGGAGTGATCGAAACAATAACAACACAACGAATGACTCAAAAAACATGCAGAAGCTGATCCATCTGTTCAAGGAGATAATAAGGAAGGTGGGTCAGCAGCCATAAGAGGAAGCAAAGGGCGCATGAACATCAGAGAGAAGAGGAAAAACCAAAAGAAGACAAGACGAGGAGGTGGTAGAGAGAGGAAAATAATGAAGATCAAAGTGAACAGGAAATTCTCAGAATAGGATAACATAAGAGGTATCAAAAGTAAAATTCGCGACATAAAGAGCCTTTCAGAGGAAAACGAATGGGATGTCATGGTCTTCACTGAAACTAAACTAGAGAATAGAATAGAGAAACAGCCGCTGGTGGAGTATGTATCTATGTGAAGGACACACTGAAGAGTGAAGTAATAAAAAAGAACACGGAGTGTGAAACAATATGGGTGAAAATTGCGGGGATAAGTGAAGGAGTTATAATTGCTGGTACTTATAGCCCATGTGAGGGTATGGCCAAAAAGCAAGCTATTAAAAATTGTGTTGATAATCTGCAGCAAGACTAAAAAGAAATCGAAGTTGGTGGTGAAGCAATTATCATGGTCGGTGACTACGATGCCCATATGGGAAATGATGCAGAAGGAATAAAAGGGAATCATAAAAAAGTTGGGGTGGACAGCCAAGAATACAGGGACTTTATTCGGAAGAATGAGCTGATATTAGTAAATAATACTGAAAGATGTAAGGTTAGTTGGACCAGATACCAAGGAGAAAACAAATCAATCCTGGACTTAATTATAGTAAATAATAGTGCATATAGTCAAATAAAAACTATGTTCATCGATGAAGAACTAAAGTATGCCATAGAAATTAAGAGAACAGCAGTGGACCATAGGATAACAATAGTGGAATATCAAATGAAATAGAAAAAGAAATTAGAATATAAGACAGTAAGAGTAAAGAAACAAAACTGGGATGAATACAAAGATAAACTAAAATCGAATTTATCAAATATCCGGGACGAGGAAAATGGACAGAACTACCACAACATTGAAAAATGTATAAAAGAAGCAGGCAAATGTATCATAGAAAAGAAAAGGATAAAGATAAAAAAGAGAATTCCTATAATTGGCTACAACGAGGAATTAAAAGGTGCAATACAAGCGAGAAGGGCTGCGATGACAGAATGGAAAAGGGAGAAAGACCAAGAACGGAAAGCAAAACTCAAAGAAAATTATTTAGTGAAGAAAAAGGAAAACTGAAATGATACAGGTTGCACAGGCAGAAGACATAGGGAAAATGATCGAAAAGGAATGTAAAGACAAACCAGACTTTTGGAAGATGCTAAGAAAAATAAAATAAGGAAAGAAAATCAGAAAAGATAAAAGATGAAAATGGAACAATAACCACAGATAAAAGAAGCATTTTCGACATAAAACGAAGATATTACCAAGATCTCTACTCTAAGAAATGCCAATAAAAGGAAGCAAGGAATGAGGAAAACTTGATAAGAGAAGAACTGAAATGTTCCATGGAAAAAGGAAACAGAGCTGCAACAACGAATGGAACAACCAAAAGCAACAGTAAGTTGAACGAGCCAATAACATACAAAGAGACAAAGGAAGCTATAGAGCAAACAAAAAAAAAACAAAGCTCCAGGCCCAGACCAGATTTTAAATGAAATGATGAAGGAAGGCAAAACTGAGCTCACGTCGCTGCTAATGAACTTGTTCAATAATATGCTAAAGAACAAAGTCACAATACCATCAACATGGAAATTAGGAGACATCGTATCGATCTTCAAAGGAAAAGGTCATCAACTGAAATGAACAATCAGAGGGGATTAAGTCTGACTTCCAATGTTCTTAAATGTCTTGAAAAGATAATAGCGAAGCGCATTTCACCAATAATAGCGAACTTACGATTGCACAACGCAGCTCACTACGACGACGGTGCGAGGCATGGCACTAGCGCGGTTGCGTAGTCATCGCGCGCCAAGTATTTTTGGTTACGATCTGCCAAAAGACTACGGTCACCTTTTGGCGCCAAACTTCAAGAAACTTAGATCAACATGGCGAACCAGAGAGACCTTCTGTTCGCGCTTCATAATGACGGTGCCGTAAATGATGAAGAGCTGCAGTTGCTCGAGGGTGCAAACAGGCCAAGGAATCCTCAATTCCCATACTGGAACTACCAGAGGTTCGTCCTTGAACAGTTAGAAGAAGACGAATGCAAGGCAGAGTTTAGGTTCTGGAAAGATGACATCTACATGTTGTTAGATGTCTTCAAATTCCCTGAAGAGCTTAAGTGTTATAACGGGACTGTTTTTGACTCACTTGAAGCTCTTTGTATTCTTTTAAGACGTCTAGCTTACCCATGTAGATATGGGGATTTGATTCCAAGGTTTGCTAGGCCTGTTCCACACTTGTGCATGATATCTAACCTAGTTGCAGATGAGATATTTGTTGGATTTGGGCATCTTCTTAGAGATCTTGATCAACCTTGGTTATCACGTCCCAACTTACAAATCTTTGCCAATGCTGTTCATGAAAAAGGAGCTGCATTAGATAACTGCTGGGGATTTATAGATGGTACAGTTAGGCCAATTTGCAGACCCCAAAGAAACCAAAGAGCAGTTTATAATGGCCATAAAAGGGTGCATGCAATCAAATTCCAATCAGTTGTAGCCCCAAATGGTCTTATAGCTAATCTTTTTGGGCCAGTAGAGGGTAGGAGACATGACAGTGCCCTTCTTGCAATGTCTGGGCTTTTGCCACAGCTTGAACAGTACTCATTTGCACCAGATGGTCAGGCCCTTTGCATATATGGCGATCCTGCCTACCCACACAGACTTCATTTGCAGTGCCCATTTGCAAGGAGGCAAAATCTCAGACCAGAAGAAGAAGCTTTCAACCAGTCTATGAGCCCAGTCAGGATATCAGTGGAGTGGATATTTGGTGATATCATCAACTACTTCAAATTTGTAGACTTTAAAAAAAATCTTAAAATAGGAATGAGCCCTGTGGGAAAATTTTACATCATTTGTGCGCTTCTGAGGAATGCAATGACCTGCCTTTATGGTTCAACAACATCTGATTATTTTAATCTGCAGCCACCAGCACTTGCTGATTATTTCTTGTAGATCAGATCAGATGTTGGACAATCACAAGATGAACCTCAAGCTCTTCAAGGATGCACATCAAGTTCTTCAAAGATGCACATCAAGCTCTTCACAGCCTTTCAAGAAAAACAGCTTTTTTAAAAGCTACCAAACTTACCATGGTCACTGACCGATACAAGTTTCTCACAAAAAAATTATAGTTCTTGAAGCAACAACAAATAGGTAAACAAGCATATGAACAGCAAACTACAATTCAACCCTAAAAATTGTCTCCCAAAAAATTGTGAGCAATAAACCTAATCTTTATTTACAAATTTGTTCATTAATTTAAGCATTGCTTCATTTTGCTGCTGCATTTGCTGCATCATTGCTTGCTGTTGCTGTTGTTGTTGCTGCATCATGAGCATCATTTGGTTTTGCTGAGCCATAATTCTACCTTCCCTTCTCTCCCGTTCTTCTTGCTCTTTCTCTCTCACCTTCACTTCATTACTTCTTATTTCAATTAACTGCTGCTGCTCTCGCTCTCTCGTTTCCTGTGCCCTCTCTTTCACTGCATGTTCTCTCTCTTTTAACTCTTGCTCTTTTTTTCTTAATTCATAATCCTGCAGCTTTAATTCTGCTTCTCTCTCGTTCTTCTCTTTTAAATATTCAATTGCCCCACCATCACTATGCCTCTTTTTTTTCTTGCTCTCTTGGCACTCCCTCTCTCTTGTTTCACCCAATCTTTCCATTGATCTTTTCCTTACACTGACTGCTGTCTCTTTTTCTTGTTCATCCCTTTTCTTTCTGCCTTCCATTTCCTCACCCTGCTCCATTCTTGCTGTCTCTGTTAATTCTAAAATATTTTCCATGGCCTCATCTAACTCTGTTATTTCTGGAGAAATTCCGCTCGCTCTCACTTCACTCGCAGTTTTTTTCTTAAAATATTTCTCCAGTTTTGCAAACCGCTCTCTTACTGCCCTTTGGTCAGCACTGAACCTAGGCTCAATATAAGTATTCAGAGCAGTCGCAATTCTGTCCCAGCTCTGTCCTTTCTCTCTTCTCCCTACTTTGTTTTTATATGGCTCCACGGCCAAAATCTCTCTACAAAGGGCAACATCATGTTTTGTTGTCCACACCATTTTTGGCCTGGGTATAAAATCATAATCGACTGTGCATAAGATAAATATGAAACGGAAAGAAAGGCAGAAAAGACACAAGCTCGAGTTAAAATTTCAGATTTAATTTTGAAATGAAGTAGGATACAGTTATAAAATTAAGTTGAACCTAGTATTTAATTTTTTCTCAAAAGGCATTTTGAACTTGGAAAGTTTCTAGGAATCTCTGCCCAGTTTTTAGATCAAAAGCATTTCATACAAGAATTTCAATTATTTCACAACAAGGAAACAAATATTTAAGATCATGATGAAAAATTTCTTAACAGACATCGAATGTCATGTGATGTAAGTGTAGGCCTGTTGTTGTCACTTTCAGTTTCAAAAATGCAATCCTTTTATGACTAATCTTCCACAGAAACGGCTATTTTTAATGTTTTCCTTATGAATTAGCTTGCCAAAATTAAATGTTTCATTTAAGCAAGTAAAATTAGAGTCCTACGGCTCAGTTCAAGTTACACACATTTGCATTCGAGCTGGCTTTTCTGGATTTGATGAGGCCATATTCTTTCGATTCCTTTGTCAATACAGCAATCTTTCTCAAGGCTGTAAAACGAAAATAGAGGCAAATTACCAACAGAAAACAGCCTCTGCTGAAAGAGCGATGTTGAAATTATAAGGAAACTTACTTTCTATGATGAGAAGAGCAGTAAAGAAATGTACAGATAATATTTTACCTTCGTAGATTCGAGTACGTAGATTCTTGCTTTCAGCGTAGTGAACTTTCAGAGTACGACGAAGGAAGGGGTTTCCTCAGAGCGCTGCTCTCGCTCCAGACTCCTGATCGTTGTCGTAGTGAGCTGCGTTGTGCAATCGTAAGTTCGCTAATAAAGGAGAGTACCACGGATCTACAAGGAGGAGGAAAAGCAGGGGAGGAAGCAGAGGAATACCTCCTAATTTTACAAACAGTGATCGACTTAAATATGCAAAGGAAGAAAGACGTAAAGTTAATCATCACAGATGTGCGGAAGACGTTTGATTAAGCTTGGAGGTTAGGAGTATTTAGGAACTTAGCAAAAAGAGGTGTACACGGAGATATCCTACGACTCATAATAGATATAAATCAAGAGCTAGAAGCAAGAATAAAGCATGATGAAGCTGATTGTAGTGAAACTTTCATTGTAGAAGAATCGGTTACTGGAAAATGCGGGTCTGCAGGTCCGGTTAAATACGGGTCCCACTGAAAGATCAGTGGGTGGTCTGCTTATGCAAGACATGTTACAGAGGCCGATGGGTGTTTGTGAGGCTAGTGCCCACTTCCTGTTTATGGGATCCCCCTATAAAAGTGCAAATTTCTCGTATTCTATGACACTTCCATGGCAACTATCCATGATTGTATTTGCATTAAATTCTTTGCAATTTGTTACTCCCACCAAGAGAATCTTTTCATAGCACAGGCAGTCAAGTATTTTTGACGATTTCACAATCGTTGGCAAGAAAAAGAATGGTATTTGGCTCAAAACACAAAACTAGAAATAGCTGTTGCTAATCAATGCCCACACTTAAAGAGCAGAAATGAGGGAAAAAGTGGAAGACAATTGGAAATGAATAAATGATGTTGAACATCCAGAAAAGCTCATGTAATATAAATCAGAACAAAACACTGTTTAGAACAAAACATATCATGATAGATAACATAACTAATTGTTGCTACAAAAACACTAAAACACTACTATTTTAAGGGCATATCAGCAGGGTGTAAATAAGTTATGACCACTATAAGGACCTAAGTCTGCTGATTGAGAATGGCATCACTGTGCCTCTGGATTTGTAATTTGCAAAATGACTCAAAAGTAGCGTAAAAACTTCTAATTTTGTTATTTCAGCTGCTTTGTAATTTAATTGATCAATTTATGCGTAGAAATAACATAGAATTAACAGATAAACAATCCAAAAGTTTGCTCAATCTTTTGACGCCACTTTGGGGTCGTGCTCAAGGTGCGATGACAATAGGCTATCTAGGCCACATTTAGTCTTGTGGGAGTTTTGACTCATGGCTGGCTTTATTAAGTTTAGCTGAATTGTCCATGTACTGATTTCAATTTAATTATCTAGCCAGTCCATAGCTTGAATTTATCTCTACCTCGCCCAGTTTATGTATGTTATCAACAACAAGAAAACTGAACAGAATAAACAAAAGCAAATGCATCGAAACCTTCCGTGTCCTCGTGAGCTGATCAAATCACAACACATGCAGCACAGCACAACAGCGTCTTGTCCTTAGTTTTCATTGGCTGCTATAACAATGTTCGATTGTTTGAAAAATCTTGAACAATATAACATTCACACTAATTGTCTTACGTCATAATAACAGATGGTGAAAAATTCTGCTGACTCAGCTTCAAATTCAACTTCTTATCAAGCTTCACCATCCCGCGCAGCAGACTACAAACCCACACGGAGGCGCGATAGTGATATTGGGCAATAATCACCAATATTACTCAAGGATAAAGGTCCAACTACAATTTTCCCATGATTTTCTTGGATTTTGCTTTAAAAGTTTCTTAGCGCTTCTCAAACATAGCAATAGAGTTTCCAAATTTTTTGGCCGTCCTACATACATACTTATATACATACAAATTTATTTTATTAGGAGGTTAATTTTACTGGCAGCTAAACAAGCTAATGTGGACCTCCTATAAAGAATCGTCACAAAGGTCACGCACAGAAAATTACATTGTGAAATCGTCTAGAAGTAGTTACTTATAAATCTGTTTCTTGCATAAAAAACGTGTATAGTGTGAAAAATATCGAACCATGATGTAAGGAGATGTCCGCATGTGATAGCAAAGGCTCCATTTCTTTGATTGGCTGATGGGCCGACACACCCTAAAAATGTTCACACCTTGAAGGCCAATTAAATTTGAGAATATGTGATCACATGACGGGAAACGCCCCCTTTTGGCCGGTTTTTACCCCTTCCCTCTAAAAAAGCCCGGTGTAAAATCTGTTACAAAATTTTCCAAATGTTTTTTCTTGCACGTGTTCAGCAAGCCTACAAGCACATTTTCCTCGCGAACTTTTCCGATATTCCAAATATTCATGAAATTACGCCGTTCTAAAATTGATGCAAGCATTTCTACCTTAAACTTTGGTCTATACCTAGGCTGAAACGTTCGAAGAGGAGCAAATATTGAGCAGTTTAAGATTAAAACTTGATATTTGAGAATAGCAATTCCTTGATTTCAGAAATTCCGTTGCGTTGGCCTAGTTTGGTCAAGGAATGAAGACAAAGTTTGTGGTTCGTTTTACGAAGAATGCAAATCAAGACTCACCGAGGGTTTCCACGAATGTTTATCAATCCACAGTCCATTTGGTTAGTGGATGTAAACAAACAATTATCCAGTAAATTAATCACAAAATCCTCCTCTTCACAACATCAACTTCCAACACTTGCTCGTCTTGCTTTGAAAACAGTTTTCTGACGAGTGTGCAATTGACATCTTCACAAATGGCGCGAAAACTACTCGTCACGTGGGAAGACCCTCAACAAGTTTTTTCCAACTTGTCCGTGGGAAAATGGAACACACCATTTTAAAGGGGGATTTTGATGAAGGTTTTGAAGAAAAAATCAAAACTGCTCTTATTGTCAAATTTTGATAGAATGAATATTTAGAAAATATACCACAGTGAATTTTTTAAGATTGGACTTGACTCATTTAGTCATTATGTTGTGACAGACAACTCTAGCACATTTTGTTGTTTCTGACTAGAACACTGAAAAGCAAGAATGGAAATGATACTAACTATTAACGATATTTACAAGTACTCCCCCACCCCATACATTGTTTTAAATCAATTCAGCAACCATTCATGGGTCAGGGAACCAAGCTCCTTAATACCATGTGCATGTATTTTTTTATAAGAAACAGCCTGTTAGAAACTGCAGGCTCAATATTTCAAAAATTAAGAAACTGCGCTACGGGTTACGGGTTACGTGGATTAAAAAAGCCAAGAAACTTTTGAAATGTGCAGCTTCGATTTTCCCAGGTCACGCAAAATGTTTTGACACTATTCAATATTGACAAAAATGTTTTGACAGTGTTTTGAGTGCAATTTCTCATGTCTTGTTTCATTTTTAAACTTGGTAATTTTGTACCCTGGGTACCAGACTCTAAAACAAAATTAAAGTCTATGTTTTGAGAGTCTGGTACCCAGGGCAGTAATTTTGAAACCCTTTCAACAGAACTTTTGGTAGCAAAAATGGGCTAAAATTTAAGAAAATGGCTACCAACCCCGGACCTAAATTTCTTATAAAAATACGTGCATGGTAACTGTTCTTGACGAATTCATACATCCGGAAAAGTCTACAGCTTATATATGCATGGGATCTCGGAACTTTGGGATATATTCTGTTGAGCTCTTCTGACAAGGAAAATTCAAGTGCTAAGATGGAAATCTGCTACGACGAGCTCACTATGGTCCTGCCCCCATTAAGGCGTACAGTACACTTGTTCTGTATAAGAAACCGCTTATAAGAAACTGTAGTCGTCTCTTCCAGAAGATTAAGAAACTCTGCTAGAAACGATCAGAAACCAATTCAAGCTTAAGAAACTTTTTCAATTTTTGTCATGAGTCGCAAGGTGTTTTTAAACAGAATCACCAGCCCAAATAATTCTAAAAAGTATAATTTTTGTTTATGATTTTGTTCTTGCTTGTAAATGTTGGTACAAAAGGCGGTCCTCAATGAATTTTGATAAATTGTGAAGTTTCAAAACAATCGAACAACTTTGAAGTGTTCTCAGATTGGCAACTCTGTGTCAGTTACGGATCACCTGTGTATGACTACACATCTATATATACTGATCAAACCTTCCCGGTTTATCAATTTTGGCGTACATTTCTTTCAAAACAACACGAATTTGTTTCAATTATAAACAAAATTATAAACAAAAATTATACTTTTCAGTATTATTTGGGTTGGTGATACAAACATTTTGTTCAAAACACTGACCACCAAAAATTGCAAGTATTTCTTATCTTCGAAATGACTTCTGATTGCTTCTAGTAGGGTTTCTTAATTTTCTGGAAGAGGCTACTAGAATTTCTTATGCACTCATTTTTTTATAACAAACAGCGTATAAGAAATAGAACGCTCAATTTTTTAAAACTTAAGAAACTACCCTACCTGAATTAAAAAAGCTAAGAAACTTTTGTAATTTGCAGCTTTAATTTTCCCAGATCACTCGAAAATGTTTTGACAATGTACAGTAATAGCAAATATTTTGACATCGTTTTGATTGCGAATTATGTTATAACTTGTTCTGAGATCTTACTGAGTAATTTGGAAGCCCTTCTAACAATAATATAATAGCTCTACACTCAGGGCATTATAAGAAACTCATAAGAAACTCTTTGCTGGCAAAATGGCCTAAAATTTAAGAATCACCTACCAACCCCAGACCCAAGTTACTATAAAAAGATGAGTGCAAGCGGTTTCTTTAAAATAATGACCATAATTATATCCAATAAAAGCTATTCGACAAAAGGTAAATCCAGGCCTGAGTAAGCCTGACTCACAGACCAATCTGTGAGTCAGGCTAGGCCTTAGTGAAATTGGTTACATGTATTATTGCCTTCAAATTTAAAATTTGTGCCTGTTTCTAATTAAATATTTAATAGAAATAACCCAGGCTTAAAAGACTATAAGGACGTATCTTGTATGTCCCCGTCGAATTCATTTTGAGAACTGAAGAGGATCATATCAATGCTATAATGAGGGATCAGGATCAGTGCGCTACGATAGCAGAACAACTTTGGAAATATTAATCAAAATCCCCAATTAGAAAATTGAATTCTCCTTTCCTAGGAACTAAATTGTTCCCAATACTCCCAACACCCCCAGTCGTAACTTTTTCCCAACAGCCCAATCCAGGTAGCCCGTAGCGCAGTTTCTTAAATTTTGAAATATCGAGCCTACAGTTTCTCACAGGCGGTTTCTTAGAAAAAAAATACATGCACATGGTATGAAGAAGCTAGGTTCCCTGACCCATGAATGGTTGGTGAATGGGAACAACTTGTTGAGGGTCTTCCCACGTGACGAGTAGTTTTCGCGCCATTTGTGAAGATGTCAATTGCACACTCGTCAGAAAACTGTTTTCAAAGCAAGACGAGCAAGTATTGGAAGTTGATGTTGTGAAGAGGAGGATTTTGTGATTAATTTACTGGGTAATTGTTTGTTTACATCCACTAACCAAATGGACTGTGGATTGATAAACATTCGTGGAAACCCTCGGTGAGTCCTGATTTGCATTCTTCGTAAAACAAACCACAAACTTTGTCTTCATTCCTTGACCAAACTAGGCCAACGCAACGGAATTTCTGAAATCAAGCAATTGCTTTTCTCAAATATCAAGTTTTAATCTTAAACTGCTCAATATTTGCTCCTCTTCGAACGTTTCAGCCTAGGTTTAGACCAAAGTTTAAGGTAGAAATGCTTGCATCAATTTTAGAACGGCGTAATTTCATGAATATTTGGAATATCGGAAAAGTTCGCGTGGAAAATGTGCTCGTAGGCTTGCTGAACACGTGCAAGAAAAAACATTTGGACAATTTTGTAACAGATTTTACACCGGGCTTTTTTAGAGGGAAGGGGTAAAAACCGGCCAAAAGGGGGCGTTTCCCGTCATGTGATCACATATTCTCAAATTTAATTGCCCTTCAAGGTGTGAACATTTGTAGGGTGTGTCGGCCCGTCAGCCAATCAAAGANTAAATACCCTCTGATCCTAACTAAAAACCCTACCAAAGCTTTATAGAGGTGTGCGTATCTGCACAAGGGCCCTAGCTTCTACCCCAACTGCATCTCCGAATGGAATAAACTTGATCCTGAAATCAGGCTTGCACCGTCTGTTGCTGTTTTTAAGACAAAGCTTCTATGAATAATTCCCCCCACCCCTCCCCCCCCCCCCGCAAAAGGTTTTCTTCGGGATTCATGACCCAAGGCTTATCATATCTTTTCCAAATAAGGGTCGGTCTCAGTAAATTGAATTTTCACAAATTCAAGCACAATTTTCGGGATACGGTGAACCCAATGTGCCCAACGAACGATGGCATTGAGGACACGGAGCACTTTTTGTTGATTTGCCCTTCACTTGGCATTCAACGACGAGATCTTCTCGCTGGAGTTTCGGAATTATTACGACCATTTGTCCAAATTAACAGCCTTTCAAACAACTTTCTAATACAATGTTTATTGTATGGTATTAAAGACCTTTCTAATGACGTTAATAAAAATATACTCCAACTGACTCTAAATTTCATCCACAGAATTGGTCGGCTTGGATAATTTCAAACTTTAGTTATGCACCACACAGCCACTAAGTCCTTATGTTTCTCCCTGTTTGTTTGTAAGTCTGTTTTACATTTGATGTCAGGCTGACAAAGTGTCAATGAAAATTCATCTACACATAATTTTAACGATTCAAATCCACAATATAGTGAATCATTAGGCACAGCATGGGCACACAATGTCTTGAGCGATGGGGACTCTTGGGGGTGGAGCAGTGGCGGCAGCGATTGTTGTGGTTATTGTTCTCTCGTCGGGGTTTCTGTTGCTCAGCATTGTTGTCTAAACAGGCTCCAGTATTTATCAGTATTTAATCGTTTATGTGTGGTTTTTCATAGTCGTATCATTTAGTTGTAACTTCAGTTGCATGTTTTATGTAATGGCCATGGGGTTGTCATTGTCTGTTGCTCCCTGTGGTATCTTCCCTGTAGTGTTGTATAGTTGTATATTAATTAGAAAGTATAGTAGTTGTATCATGTATTGTAACATTTTAGATAAATATAAAAAAAAAACTTTGATGACGTCATTAAATATAAAATTTCTGACGTCATCCAAAATGAATAAAATTATACATCATTTGAAAGATCTCCTCAAGAGCTATCGACTGGTGGTATTCTCGATGATATGTGATCATCTTGGCAAAGACTAGACTCACTTCATAAATTTACTTGCCGACCACGTATCAAAAACAAGTTCGTCACCTGATCAGTGTCTACCATTTTGAAAAAGTCACCAAACCGACCATGTGATGAAAAGAAGTTTGAGGGGCCCCTTGAAAATCAACACATTGTGTTGAAGCGCTACCCTCCCTTAGATAAATATTGAAATATGAAATATGAAACATGGTCATGTGATCGGTGTCTACCATTTTGAAAAAAATATTCAATAATTAATTAGCCTATTAAATTTTAGGAAAAGTCACAAAACCTGGGCTCTTTATCTTTTGACGTGACAACACTACATCAGATCATAATTACCACGGGCACTTAGTGCCCCATCCCCCCCCCCCCAAGGTAGTAATAGGGTTAAAATATTAAATAACAGTAAATTTCTAACCCAAGAAAGTTGCTAAATTATAGTGCGTTGATTAAGAAATTAAGGAAGACTAAACTTTTACTCCTGAAAAGGAAGTCAGGCTGAATTAAACGACTTCAGCTTTAGGAGGTTTCAGCTCAACTCAGCTTCAACCTGATCAATATCCGTTTTGAATACAATTGACACACCTTACATTCAAATTCATTCATTTTTGATCTCATAACAGTTTTGATAAAATATTGTCAAAAAATGTCACAAGTGCGCTAAATTGGAGCAGAATATATTGTCCCACACGGAAAAAAAATAAAGTTTATCTAATTGGCAACAAATTTGGTACAAAGTACAATTTAGACCTGCTAATTTCAAATCTGGCAATAGTTTTTACAAATTTTATCACAAATTTGGCACAAGAACACTTAAATGGCACCAAGTACTGTCCTGATCATTGTATTGAATCAATTGGAATGGTATTTGGTACAAAGTACATCTTATACTTGCTGATCTCATATCTCATAACAGTTTTGCTAATATCCTGTCCCAAAAAAGGAACAAGCGCACGAAAGAGGGACAGAATACCTGGTATCTCAAAAAAGTTCAGCCGACTGGCAGCAAATTTGGTACAAAGTACAATCTTGACCTGGTGTTTTAGAATCTAGCACAAGTTTCGAAATTTGTTTACCGAAAATGGCATGAATGAACCAAATTGGAGCAGACTACTGTTCAAAATACCAGTAAGCACCATATTTGATGAAAAATTTGTTTTGTATCTGCAGATTTTGACAACAATTTTGCAACACATATGTCACAGAAGTGGACCAAAGACACAAACATGGCATAGAATACTGAAATTAATACCAAGCAGTATATTTTTTCCGAATTATCTCTATATTTTTTAGTATTGCGTCCCTAGGAGAGCTGGTAACACCTATTATACGAATACCCTAGGAACTGGAAGAAAGCAAAATTATAGCAGAGAGAGGTAAGTTCCAGGGAGTTAATTGAGCGTTTGAAAGTCAGCAAGTTGTATGTTAGGGGGGGGGCTGAACTAGGGAGGTTATCCAAATTCAGAAGTACAGATCTACATCTCATACAGCTCCATTCAGCATGTGTATGTAGGAGGAGAATTATATGGCTCAAGCAATTCCCGCACGAGGAGATCAAGCACAATTATGGCTTTCTGGGCAGGTTCTGATGGTGAAATAGAATCATCACAAAATCCAGCTATGAAGCCAAGGCCAGGTTTGATAAGTACCTTCATGTTGCATATTGTCAAAGTCAATGGAGTACCTTTGCAGCATCTACTTGCTAGAGTTTCTTGGTACACTGCAATACCCAATCACAGAGATTATTTTGGCAATCCACATGAGATATGGTACTCAAAGCTGTTTGACATGGAAGGACCTGCATCATTTCTTCCTGTGCAAAGAATCAAGTGCAAGTTTGTAAAAATAGCGCGTGTGATGTTCACCAAGGATATTCTGATAACTTGTCCACGAGATAGAGCAGTCAACTTTTGACAAATTTCGAATATATAATGTGAAAGAGCGTTCTTTTTTAGAGTATGTATAGTATCTTAACTGCTAGTACAGAAATACAGATTGATTAGTTTTGAACCTGCTACAGTTTTTAAATAGTTCATACTTGCAAGCAAACAACCAAAACATTGTTTATATAAATCTATTTGGTGATCTATCTGCTAGCTTGTTTGATTGTGCAGACTAAAACCCTGTACCCAAGCCAAATGTCGACAAAACCCCTATTTGCAAAGCTTGAATATACTCAAACTTTTGGAGTTACATGGGATTTGTTCACAACATTTTTGATGTAAAAGGAGATTGCTGGATATATGTTTTATAAGTCGAAGCTTATCTCATTAAACCCAGGTTCAGGGCTGGGATACAATTTAGTTTTTTTAACTACTATGGCCGCAAGTAAAATTTTCAAGACTTATACCATTGCTTTTTTTCTATTTTTCTATTTCTTTTCTTTAAAATGATAAGGTATAAAGGGGTAAATGGGTTAAAGCTTGGTGTAAAATGAGTGAGGCAGAAAATGAGAACGATTGTCACAAATATATAGTCTAAAATCATGGATTTTCTTGAGCAAGCCCTGGTTGATGATTCAAATTTAACAGCTTAGGTCTATTACTCAGCCTTCAACACTACCGAGGGTACCCCATTCCTACCCATTTTACCCATGTAGACCTTACCCTGTCCTTGTTATGTTAGAAAGGCTTTGTATCTATTGGAATTTTAAAATTAAACTGAACTGAACTGAACTGCCAGGAATACAGAAAATGATACCTTCGAGCAGAATGTCGCTCTAGCTGCCAGGGAAGAATCTAGTTTAGTATTTGTTGTTTTAAGTGATGTGTACTGTACATAGAATACTTTAGATTATATTATGTTAATACTTCATTTTATCTGATTATATCAATAAAATGTGAAATTGACACTAGGCCTATCACTGATGATATGGTTTCCTTCAGGCTGAAGAGGGCCTAAGTTCATGCCATGACTGCCCACATCAAAATGGCAATTATGTCTGATAAAAGATGTTTTGGTATAACTCTTGAGCTAAGAAAAAGCTACTGATTGCATTCAACCCGACTCATAAGTCTTATTTTACCTGATAAATAGTTGAAAACGTTAAATACTTACCGAAAACTGAAGCTATCTTCTCTCTCTCGTTCCCCACTAATCTCAAGTTCCAGACCAGAATCCAGAGGGGAGGCATCTTGGGTTATTAGAGCAAGAACAGGCAAAAGACGGCTACATAATTTGATAAGAAAATGTAACCTTTCGAGACATTTCGAGATATTTACAAATTATGTAAAAGTGACTTTGACATTTAACAATACATTTCCGGAGATTTAATTAATTGTAAAGTTTCAGAAGAACTTTACAAGTTGTAAAGGCTTGTAGAAATGAAAGACCATATTTCAATGATATTTCCAGCGATATCAAATTTATGGTAAATGCCTAATTCTATGCAGTGTCAGCATTGATTCTTCAATATCTCCGGATGTATTTATGTTCGCTGCAAGCCGAAAAAAGATTCAGATAATGCACTAAAATGTCCATCTTTTAAAACCAAATTGGGAGGTTTCTGCGTGCCAGAAAGGTTTAAGAAATTCACTTAAGTAAACAAAAACGATGTGCAAATTCATAACGTTGTCATTCCTCTAAATCTTGTGATGATTCGTAGCCCACTTGATTAAGTATGTACCCAAGTATTAGAAACAAGTCTGTGAAATAATTTTACAAATATCTTTATTTTCTATCCGTACATTTATATTTTTATGCCAGTAGGTAAAATCGCCTAAAAGCGACTGAAAATTTGGCAACCCTGTGCTTTCTTTTGTTTTGCCCTATTGTTTCGTTAGCCAGTATGGATTTAGTGCCTATCTTGATCAGCTCATGATGTACTATACACATGCCAAGTCTCATGGCTCTAGGTTGTACGGAAAAGAAATGAAATAGGGGCTGAATGAACCCCCCCCCCCTAGTCCTACTAGAGCATCAAATACCCTAGGCTTGATAGGGTTAATGTACAGGGTGTCCCAAAAAAATTGTGCCCCATTTGCCTGCTGATTGTGACGAAACGGAAAAAGATCCTCGCCAAACCTGTGGATGACGTTGCTCTTCATATGTCAAATAAAATTTGCTACAAATCCCGTAAGAATGCATTGAAAAATGATGGAGCTATGATCTTCAGAAGACCAAATTTCTCTGATGACTGAACCCAGCGTTCGGCCATTTTGTCTTACTATTTTGCAGCGATAAACAGCTTCATTGATGAACCCAAACAGAATTTTCCAATGCCATAACTCTCGCAAAAATCCAAATAATCATCAAGGAGTTCATTGAAATTTTTGCGAGAGCTATGAAATTGAGGGCTGTTTCAGTACATCCATGAAGCTGTTTATCGCTGCAAAATAGTAAGACAAAATGGCCGACCGCTGGTTTCAGTCATCAGACAAATTTGGTCTTCTGAAGATCATAGCTCCATCATTGTTCAACGGATTTTTACGGGGATAGTAGCAAACTTTAATTTAACATCTGAAGAGCAAGATCATCCAGCAATTTAGCAAGAATATTTTTCCATTTCGTCACAATCTTCAGGAAAACGGGGCACAATTTTTTTGGGACACCCTGTACTTTGCTCTAATTCAACCGGGGCAATCTCTTGATATCTTGATTATGTTCAAATTAGGTTTTCTTGAAATAATTCATGGATATTCTGTGTGACTAGGCTTTTTGAAACTCTGGGGAGACTAGGGGGTGGCACATTGTCTCCCCTCTTTATTCTCAAAACTATAAGTGCTAGAGACTTGAAACTTGGCACAAGTAACAAAAAAGATATGGCAAAAAAGATGACGTCATTTGTTTTTGTTTATGTCACGAGGTTAAGTGCTGATGTCAGCAAATGTTGTTAAATTAGGTGTAAAACCACCCGGACTTTGACATGTTGTTTCTCCAAAGCGAGTAAATATATTGATATGAGATTTGAAACACATAAAGATTATATCTTTAATATTCTTATTTTAAAATTTTTGCTTCGTATCATTAATATGTATGCTGATGTCAGCATTTATTTATTTGTTCACAAAAAAAGAACTTTTTGCCTAAAATCGGTTACAAATTGGTTTGAAAAATCGCAAAAAATGCTAGATGTACATAAAAAGACCTGCTGCATCGTATACTATTGTTAATTTTTTCCAAAAGTGAAGCTTAACATGGTTTTCGCAAGTGCGCATGCGCAACATCGAATTTTTGATGACGTCATCATAAATCAACAAACTATATATCAACTGAAAGCCCTTCTCAAGAGGAGATCAGCTATGTTTGTTTCATTGTTATAGAACAAGTGGTTCAAATGTTATGGCTAAAAAAGTATTTATTTTGCCAAGCACTCAATTTAAAATTATGTGTTGACCCCCTGAACCAGTGTCAAAATTTTTGAAATTGATATGAAAGGATTTCTCCTAAATAGAAACTAAAAGTCACAAAAAACATGGTTATCGTAGAAGAACTCAAGGAGCTGAGTGGAAAAATCACTAGGGGGCACTTTGCGCCCCCCCCCCCCCCCTCCTAGTCTGGATTGGTTAAACAAATTGGGGGAAAACGGTACAAGAAAAGCCATAGTTTATGAAGGTCTACAATGTGATGGCAAGCAGAAATCTTCGCTCTTCTCGTTTGCGATTTAAACTTTGGTGACGTAACAGCCTCGAATATATTAATGCCGTCATTTTGAAAATAATCAAGATATCAAACAATTGGTATGGTAGGATTGTTCAGTCACAGTTTTCGTGGCCTAACATAAAATATAAACTCTTTGAGTTCGCGGCAAAAAGCAAGAAGGAAGTTTGACAAAAACTAAAACTTATGACCTTTCAATCTTTCACAACGGCATTCGGCGGCGGCTAAAAGGTCAGCACTTTACAAAAACGACGCATCAATCTTCAACATGAACAGAACTCTTTAAATCTTCAACACGTCTTCGAATACAACATAATCTTAAAACCTACCCTATAGTAACTAACTATATTTCATAACAAAACAAAAAGTAGTATTCGTCACGGCGTCGTCGGGTCGTCGGGTCGGCTAAATATTTCGGCAAAGCGTCAGTTCTTCAGTTCTCAGTTCAGTTCTCCCAAAAACGCCCTGACGAAATATTATATACCAAATGGAAAAACAATAGCTACGCCCTAAAAAGTTCATAAAAGGGAAACGTACGATAACATAAGATTGGTAAACGCCTAAAAATGTTCATAAAAGGACAACGTAAGATTCAACAGCGCCTACAAATCAATTATCAATGGTTATTAATTAAAATGCACGAATCGCAACGTTCTACAAAATATTGAGCATTAACAGAGTCCGAATAGCTCGATGGTTCGAGTCCGTATATGGCCTTGACTTTGATATTCATTTGACAGCCATCAATCATCATCAACCATCAATTGTCACGAAATGAAAGTCCAAATTGTGACACGTGAATCCTGGCTATAACCGCCAAGTTATGTACAGAGCTTGCATCACAAACGCTGATAATTTTCACGTGTACCAATTACTTGTACACCTCATAGATGCACAGCATAAATCACGTGTTCATAAAAAGAAGGAAGCCACGGTACTACAACAGAAATACAGCAAAGTACCTGAAATTTCTTTGAAGTCATTCCATTCAAAGAAAGAGATAAGATAATTTTGTAGCACCTTTTCTAAAGTTTTGGATCTTATGTTATCATTTGCTAGTCCTACTGTTTTGTTGCATAAGCATAGAACTTCACTACTCCATCATTATCCCACTCAGCATTGTCGGCATCAGAATTTAAATCCTCGAAATACCAGAATCGCAACTGCTGTCCTGGAGAAAGTTGAATCACATCGTTATATTCAGCAAAAGATGTCATGCTTGGTTTCACATTGGCTTCAAGTATGACTCCATTAGGTCCGGGCAGTAGCTTTCGATCAGCGGTATCAGTCACGATTATCAACATGGCATCTATAGACCCAGGAAAATAACAGCCGAGAGTGCTTGGATGGTTTAGTGACGAACATTTGAAGTATCCTGAATGATGAACAATCTTTATCTTATACTTCCCAGATGGAACACCAACTTTGAATTGAAAGTAGCCATTGTCACGTGCTCTCACCTCGGCGATCGTTCCGTTTTCCATAAGATCTAGAACTTCTGAAATATACGAAGGAATTGAGTAAATTAACCATCAATAAATTTCACTGTAATTTAATTTCGGTGGAAGGTCATCCCCAGTGGCGATCCCAGTTTACGGTACCCTAGTTCGAGAACAAGAGGCCCCCAAAGAATTCTTCCATAGGCTGTGCTTTGTCTTTTCTACGAAAGGGGTGTTTTATGAGGTTCAAAAGGGCGTGGGATCAAAATATTTCGTCGGGGAGAACCCCGAAATTCCCCTTAGAGATCGCTTTGTCGCCCCTATGACTACATAATGGCTCCTCTCGTTGAGTTTCTAAGGGTTCCGAGTGTCTCCGCTACGCCACTGCTCATCCCCAAAGCAGAAAATCACTGAAATGTTTGGTTACTGACAATTATAAGCACTAAAATAATTGATCAGTAGGGTGTTGAAGGGTAAATAGGTAGGCTGAGGGTAAAATGGGTGGTTTTTATGGTAGGAATACGATAAAATCGTAAAATACTGTTCATAAAGGCAATTTTATGTCAAAATGGTTTCAGGATGGAGAACAGGATTTAGAACTTTCACCAGAACCTTTTGATCCTTGAAACGATTTCTTTTATTGAGAGCAAAAGATAAAACCCATCTCCTCAAAAATTACCGTCAAGTTGGGCGACTTTCATCATCAATTTTTGCTGTTTTATCTTTATAATCCCAGTCAGAAATGAAGAGATGTTCATGTGAGCATTGTGCATCAGAGGTATGACATGCAAAACGAAATAAATCTTGGTGCTATTTTAAATTTCTTCTGAAGCCATGAACAAGTGATCAAAATCAACTTGCAGATGAGAGGGAGGTCGAAGATGACTTCGATTAGAAAGTGGAAAGTCATTGAGAATTTTTGGATCAAAAGTCATTTTTGAGATGGGCAATTAAGGTAGAGCTATGAGCACTATAGCTCAAGTAGTCTTCTTTCAAAATCCTACTGATTTTTAGATATAAAAGCAAGGACGTCTAACAAAACTTCACGTTTACCTAGCACCCATTTTTTAGAAAGAAATATGAATTTGAATCTGACGTCTGAAGTTTACCTTCCGCTGCCAGCTTGTGTGAAAACATTCAATCATATGAACTTTTGTCATACCAGCTTGTATCTCTTTTGGTTAATGCCCCCCCCCCAAGTAGTGTCTGGTGTGACATAGAAGAGATTACAGTTGATAAAAACTGTGTGATTAGAGTCACCCTCCTGATCAAAGTCATCCCATTTGACGGTATGAAGTAAGATATTTCGATAGAGACATAATGCATGGAAAATATACTGGAATGTAGATTATCAACTGTTGTAATAATATGTTGAGATCGACGAAACTGAAGAAACTTAAGAAACTGAAATCGATAGAGTCACGAGCCTCCTCTATATTGAAGTCAAAGACATGCGACTTAAAACACGAGATCGATAAGCATGCTATTTTACTGGTGAGAAAGTGTCTAAATGGGAATGTGTGTACAAACTTTCAAGATTATTTTATGATCAACGAACACAATGTGAGGACAAGAAACAGAAATATTCTTTTACGCATTCCAAAAGTTAAACTAGAGTTTGCTAAGAATGGTTTCTTCTTTATGGATGCCAAGTTATACAACTCACTCCCTAAAGATATCAGAGACAGTGCAGATGATTTTGNTGAAGTAAGATATTTCGATAGAGACATAATGCATGGAAAATATACTGGAATGTAGATTATCAACTGTTGTAATAATATGTTGAGATCGACGAAACTGAAGAAACTTAAGAAACTGAAATCGATAGAGTCACGAGCCTCCTCTATATTGAAGTCAAAGACATGCGACTTAAAACACGAGATCGATAAGCATGCTATTTTACTGGTGAGAAAGTGTCTAAATGGGAATGTGTGTACAAACTTTCAAGATTATTTTATGATCAACGAACACAATGTGAGGACAAGAAACAGAAATATTCTTTTACGCATTCCAAAAGTTAAACTAGAGTTTGCTAAGAATGGTTTCTTCTTTATGGATGCCAAGTTATACAACTCACTCCCTAAAGATATCAGAGACAGTGCAGATGATTTTGAGAACAAAGTAGACTCATTTTTTTAAGTAAATTTTTGATTGCATGACATTTTATAGGCTTTGATTGTATTATATTGTATTATATTCTATTTATTTACTTATTCATTTATTCATCTATTCATTTTTTCTCATTATTAGGTCTAAAAGAACACATGTTGATAGCAGTTTTTTTTAAACTGAAATGTTCATATCCTTTTAAAATATTCATAATACATACATACATACATACATCAATACGTGTGGCAATAGTACAAGAGCAATAGTAGATTATACACTACTTACCATTTTTAATGCATTGAAAGCCATTAGCATTTTCGCAGGATTCTACACAATGATATCCTAGTTGACATTTGACCGAATGACATCCTGAATTGACCTTTAACAAAAACGTAAGAAATGTGAGCCAAAATAATAGCAATTGCTAAAATAATGCTCGACAAATACCCCATGTTCTTAATCTTCTTGTCATTCTCTATCAGAGAGATATGCATTTAATAACAAAATCATTATGTTACGAAAGTCTTTTTTGCTCATCCTGTAGATGATAAACTGTTACCTTTTAATCCATGATTTTAAAGCATATTTCCTATATATTGATTTCTAAAATATATGAACGAGCATATTTCTTAGAAATGCAAGAAAAGAAGTTCAAAAGAGTGCCATAGTAAAAAAGCGAAAATCAGTCACCAGCCACCATCGATGATTACCGGAGATGTCTGTATTCTCAATGTCGAGATCAAAGTGCGAGTAAATAATAATTTACAAATGCATTTATACGAATGTGAGACCCATGCAAACTTGTATTCAGAAACAATGAGAACAATATAAGCCCAATTCCCTAAACAATATTACCCAATCATCCAGTGTTATCCAAATAACATTCTAAGGCGATAGAGCACGGCAGGGGTGCTATCTTATAGGTACTAAGGGGGTACAGTAACTGGTTACCCTCCCTTTTAGGTAGGCAATGACACGACCTCTTTGCCCGAATTAACTGTGATGTAAAATTTCATTTTAATCCCTATTTAATTCTTGGGACCAGAGAATAAGAAAGGCCCCTCAGAGCTTCTTAGCACACTTCAAATATAAAGTGATTTGCTTTTTTCCCTTTTTCCAACGCTAACCAACAGTGGTGCTCTCTCATCATAGGGCCCTAAGTTTGGGCTGTTAGTGCATTGATGAAATTTGCACTCAGCTTAACCCCCTAAATTGTTTCCCAGTTGGGGGTTAGAAGAAATAAGCCATATTTTTCCACCATAGAACACAACGTGTTCCCCCCACCCCCAACAAAAAATTCCCAGAAACCCATTTTCATTTAATTTCATTCATTTTATATTATTTAACCACGGTAGCCCCGTCAGTCCTGTTGAGACTGCTTTACAGGGGGCCGTGCAAAAAGACTACAAAGTAAAAACCTAAATTACAAATGTTGCTAACTTAAGTTAAATAGCAATAAAAAAACCAAAAATGTCCATAACAAAATTATACGAAATTAAATCAAAGGAAAAGTGAAATCAAACTCTCTGCAATGGCTCGTTTAACCTCGCTTTGAAGGTAGGAAGACATCCAAGCTTAATTTGTTCCAAAGCTTAGGTCCACGAAATGAAATAGACTTCTACCCATTTGACGTTTTAAAAAGTGGAACACGCAAGTCAGTATCGGTGTTTCTGAGACTCAGTGTATTTTGGGCTAAGTTCTTTATAAACAGCTTAGACAGATATTCTGGAGCAAGACCATTTGTTGACTTGTGGCTGTTTCATTTTGAATAATGTCAGAAATTGTTGGCCATTTCAGCCTCTTAATCAGACTAGCTGCTGAAACATCATAGCTGTTATTTAACCGAGGTAGAATGAGAGAACACCACTGCCTGGTAATGCTATTGATAAGACAAGACCACAATTAACAAGACTGTATGGACACTTTACAGTATACAATCGACATTGGGCCTGACGGCTGACCCGACACCTTGCACATGGGCCCGACGGCTGACCCGACACCTTGCACCTGGGCCCGACGGCTGACCCGAAACCATTACCAAAAGGGGTCCGACAATTGACCCTGTATAAATAATTAACAATCAAAATGAATCAAGTCAATCATAATCAAAACTTTACGTACGCAGTAATGGTCCGACAGTTAACCATGCGTAATTATTAAAGGGTCCGACAGTTGACCCTGCGCCCGCTATAAGGGTCCGAAATTGACCCTGTTCCCGCTTTAAGGGTCCAACAGTTGACCCTGCGCCTGCTATAAGGATCCGACAGTTGACCCTGCGCCTGCTATAAGGGTCCGACAGTTGACCCTGCGCTCATAATAAAAAAGTTTCCGATCATCTTGTTTGGAACAATTGCAAATTTAAGAACTCTAGAAACCCTTGAGGTAAGACGTTTTCTTTTTGTTAGAAATAAATTATTCCAGAAAACTGACGATGAATGAAATTAACACAAGTTTTATAACTTCTCTTACAAAGTCGCGCATATTTAGTTTTATATTGTCTTTTATGTACCATAATTATATGACGCATTTATTAAAGCGATATTACTGTCTTTTGCTTTGATAAAAGTAAATAATATTTCAATTTCACTGTTAGTAGTATCTTGGAGAGATCCATAGAATTTGAAACCTTTGGCTATTTTCAAATGTAGTTTTGTTTATTAAGTTTTTAAATTGTTCTGTTTTACGCTTTTTACGTTGTGAAGGACAAACATCTTTTTATTTTTTTTATATACCTGGTGTCTCAAAAAAAGTACCCCCTTTTGACTGGAAAAAGGAGCAAAATGATAAGATATTGGGACTTTCCGCATGCACAGCTAAATTTGCTACTCTTCAACTTAATTGATTGATTGATTGATTGATTGATTGCTTGATTTCAAATATTTAAGGAGGGTAGCCCTTCAGCAATACTGATATTCAAGGGGCCCTCCATTACAAAATTTACAAAAATTAAAATACTATTAAATGCACGTATCTTGCTATTGTAAATCGTCGACCCACCAGAGATACGAGGACCCAAAGTCAAATTTTGAGTGCACCTAAAACCAGAGGTTTTGAGAAAGGGCCTAACCAAGATTTGATATCATGAGCATTTTCCAACGGAATTTTAAACTGTTATTTTTAGTATTTGCTTTTGAAAAGGACCATAACGCTTAGCCATGACCCTAATTCAACAGATAGAAGAAAGATGTGGCAACCATAATAAACTCGTGCCACATCTCCAAAATAAGCGTGCAGGCGCTCCTTTTCCTCTTCTTGATGCAAATAACTTTTCAATGGAATGTACGGAACGATTTTTTCATCAAAAGAAATGTTCTGTCAAGAACAATTGAAACATCTCAAAGTAGAACTCTTTTCAAAAGTAAAAGCAAGAAGAAAAGAAGTTGAAAATTCCGCTGTAAATTTTGCTCATGATATCAAATCATGGTTAGGCCCTTTCTCAAAACCTCTGGTTTCAGTTGCACTCAAAATGTTGCCTTTGGGAGCTCGTAACTCCAAGTATAACCTATAGTATGAAAAAGTATAGTCGAAACGTAGGCTAGTAACTCCGGTGTTTGGTGGATGATCTTTAAATGCAAGGTACGTGCATTTAAGTTGGAGATAAGCAAATTTAGCTGTGGAGTCAGAAATTCCCAATATCTTATCGTTTTGTTACTCTTTCCAGTCAAAAGGGGGTACTTTTTTTGAGACACCCAGTATATATAAATTCAATGTAAAAAATTGACAATTACGAATTACCTAACTACGAATGAGCTACCATACAACACTACAAAAAAAGATACCAAGGGGAGCAATAGATCATGATTACCCCAAGGCCTTCACATGAAGAACATAAACCTAAAATACAACTAAATATACAATTTCCAAAAGCTACATATAAACTACACTCATCACATTTTTTTCAAATTTCAAACATTTTTTCGACGAAAACAATCTTTCCTGTTCTTCGTGTTGATTTCCTTTAATGAATTGTCGTCCTTGCTATTTAGCGGTAATTTACCCAATTTTAACTGGCGTTTCATCCTCTCATTCGCATTAATTTAAATCGCGCACATTGTATACAACTGGGCGATTTCAGATTGTAAACATCGCAGGAATCTTTGCATATGTTTTACAGTGCCAAAAAGCCACATGTTATAGGAAGGGAAGAAAAATGCAGGATTATGTGTGCCAGAATCAGCGCAAGATCGCCTTAGAGACTGCATTCCATAACCACTACTTGAGTCTTTGGTGAACGATGGAGAGTCTACAGGTTTAGGCCATATTCATATTTGTCGAAGTTTTATGAGGCTCAATGATACTGAACAACAACCTTGCCTCGGTAAGTTTTAAATTTGTTATTCATGCTGTCGAGTTGCTGTCGAACTAAACCAAAGACAAGTCCGATGCAAGACCTGCCTGATCAGTCTTTTGATGGTAGAACCGCCTAAAATTATAGCTTGGATATCATAAGCCTGGTCAAGCTTCGTTCCCAATGAAAGCCTTGGTCCCATTAAGTACCGAAATTCGTCCCTTTATAAAGCTAAAAATATCGAAAGTTTTTGCAACAAAGACTATTTATTTTATTTTGAAAACTTGGCCTGTGGGGGATAAAGTTAGAAGTTAGATATGCAAAGTTTGCAAGACGTGCTTTTGTACCTCCATGTGTCCTGCAACTTGCAAAATTGTCTTTATTACCAACTACTACTGTACCGACGAAAGAAAAATGTTTAAAAATACTGTAAATTTAGTTTTTGAGGCATTCAAGAAACTAGGAGTAAAATTCCTTAGTTTTATTTGGTTATAAGGGTGAATAAACAAGCCAAACCTGCCCGTGTTTATCAAGGATTTCATCATGGTTTCCTGTATGAAACTTGTACGCTATTGTCTCCACACAAACTCTTGACGTCACAGGGACCTATCTGACCTCGCAAAATTACCGCCACTTTTCGATGCAAAGTGGAGGCTGTTCAACCCCATTTTCTGAAGAAATGAGAATCCAAATTCGAAAATAAACTACACCATCATGATCAGCGATGTTTATTGCATAATGTAGGACAATAAAAATTTTCGCGTCATATTCACTTTAA
>REGM01000252.1:28828-56381 GCA_004194415.1 Aurelia aurita | reverse complement strand
CGTTCTTTGGATAATTTGAGCCCCTTCGTTGCGTGCGAATTAAGTTTTATTGTAAAAAGTAGTTTTGAGTTAATCAACTAATGAAATAAACAATCAATCGTTACTGCACCCCTCAATCCTTGAGCGCATTCCGTGTTCGATTCTCTACTGATATATTTATTATAAACTTCCTCTCTCTCATTCGAAACCCCCCTTTCAAGGTCTCTTTCGCAGCAGGCAAAACCGTTTTCCTCCCCTAGAGCCTGCGAATTAGATATGGAACTCTGAGTAAGACATCTAAACCTCATCTAAACCTCCTATTTCCCTTTTCTCTCCTTCTACAGCCTCCGCCTACCATATCTTAGCTGGAAAAAGGAACCGATCTAAGAAATCTATAAAGCGACCCTATCGTTTTAGTCCTATGCCCCTCACATAAACTTTTCCTCTCATTGGAGCCTTGGCCTTGCCATACAAAAACTGAGAAGATATGCAAACCAAAGACTACGCTCTCGTTTTAGCGCCATGCCCCTCGAAAGAAACTTGCCCCCTCTCATTAGAGCCTCCATTGAAGCCCGTTACGTACAAAAAAGATCATTGTATTGTCTTTGCCTTGCCATACACAAAATATGAATGCGTCACAGCCTGGGCATGCTTTTATCTTGCATTTCAATAAGTTTCTATGAAGCTTTTCAACATCAAACAAAGTGGTAGCGCATTTCAATACCACGAAGGCTTCTATGTAATCTGAATTATAAAATCCGGACCATTGGAGGTCAAGGAGCCTTTGATTTTCTAGTCATATGCAACTCAGAACAGACTTCCCTCCTCACTCGATACCCCTGTAAGGCCCTCATTTTTCCTCCTCTAGAGCCTACGATATCCTAGGTGGAAAAAGAAAGCGATCTATGTAAACCTACCCTCTTTTTTGCCCCTTCTTTCAAAAAGAAACTAAAAGTAAGATCAAACTCCAATGTACTAATGGTCCGGTAATGAGGGTATGTGTAAGGATCATTCCCTTGGGCGTAGAAGTTTGGATGAAAAGCAACTGCCCCAGCCCCCAGTTTGCAAACCAAACAAATAACCCCATAATGCACAGATTCAGACTTTGGAGCAAATGTTGGTAATGGTATTTTCGATGGTAGAGACGCAGTTTTAGGGGAGTCTTAATTACAGTGCCGAGAGGGATAACAAAGGGAAGAGAAAGGGTTTCGGGTCATTCCTATGACGCATCTTAGTATATAGATTAGACTGAAATCCTTACTGCTTTTTGCTTCCTTGCAATCAGCGATTGGAAATATTTAATACTGAACTCTTATGATTTTGAAAATGTAACATTGTGATGTCACGAGCAGGTCCGTCACATATCTAAAAATAGATTTCATTTTTTGGTTTATCTCATGATGTACTATAAACATGCCAAGTTTCATGGCTCTATGTTGTACCCAACAGAAATAAAATAGGGGACCGAATCAGCCCCCCCCCACCTAATCTTCCTAGAGCATCAAATACCCTAGGCTTGATAGGGTTAAAGAAAGAAACTGAAGGATTAATACTATTCTCACTGGGAAAATTGACCTGGCTTTCAATAGGAACACGGCTATGGCGCTCCCTGGGGACAAAAAGCTATTGTAGTAGTCCCAAGGGACAATGCGCAGTATTTAAGCCCGAATTCATTTGAGTAAGCTCTTCATGGGCGTAAGGGAAGATAAAATCTGGGGGGCTGTCCAATTAATTTCTATTGTTTACCAAATTTTTTGCCCGACTTAGGGTGGATTTTTGCCCGAAAAAGGCTGATTTTGGTAAATTTTTCCCACGTTGGGGGGCTACAGCCCCCCAAGCCCCCTGGCTCCTACACCTATGAAGCTCTTCCACGCAACAAGCATCTCAATAGCAGGTCATCTCTTTTTTTATTTTTTTTATATTCATCTAAAATTTTACAATACATGTTACTACCTACTATACCTTCTAATTACTATACAACTATACAACACTACAGGGACGATACCAGGGAGAGCAAAATACTATGACTACCCCCCGGCCATTACATAAAACATGCAACTAGATTACAAATAAGTATACAACTACAAACATGTCACCCCTAAACGATTAAATACTGATAAATGCTAAAACATATAAACTACACTACTAACGATTAAAACTAATGGATACTATACTAGATTCTGTCTGGCATTAGATGTCAGGTCAGGGTTGTGGTGGATGAAGTATTGAACACGAGCGCAAACTCGTTCTTGGAATTTTGGAAACAATGCCTGACATCTAATGTGAAACAGAAATTTACAAAGAAAAGGAACATTTACGTTAAGGGACTTGGTGGCTGCTTAGTACTGAAGTTTCAAAAGATCTTAATCAAACCGACCAGTTTCGTGGATGAAACGTAAAGTCATTTCGAGTATATTTCTGTTCAAGTCATTTGAAAGGTCTTGATCACCATATAACAAAAGCTGCGCCAAAGCATCATTTGAAAGATTGGTGATTTGTACAAATGGTCGTAATAATTCTACAATTCCAGCGAGAAGATCTTGTCGTTGAACATCAAAAGAAGGGCACAGCAACAAAAAGTGCTCCGCATCCTCAATGCCAAGTGCCATCGCTTATTGGGCACATTGGGTTTATGGTATCCCTTAAATTATGATTGAATTTGTGGAAATTTAACTTGCTGAGACCAACCCTAATTTGAGTGAGATAGGATAATCCTTTTGGATCGTGAATTCCAAAAACAGATTTTGCAGGGGGCGGACTATTGATAAGAGCTTTTTCTTAAAAACAGCAACAGAAGATGCAAGTCTCAATGCAAGTCTGCAATGCAAGTCTCAATGCAAGGTCATCTCTGGTTCAAGTAAACAAGTTGCCGCTGACATGGCTCAAAATGATGTCGACGTTGCCGCTGTCGAAGCTGCTCTGGCGCAACAAGAGTCACCGCCTCCAGTCGCCCCTGCACAGAATGTTCAGAATAATGTTCAAAATCGCCAAATAGAGAACAATAATGTAAGTCAAGTTGCATTTTCCACTTTTCTTAACGTTTTGGGGTCGATTCAAAATTGTTGTTTCAAAATCTACGTTCTTTTTTGCTAGGGCCAGGGCCAGGGCCAGGGCCAGGGCCAGGGCCAGGGCCAGGGCCAGGGCCAGGGCCAGGGCCAGGGCCAGGGCCAGGGCCAGGGCCAGGGCCAGGGCCAGGGCCAGGGCCAGGTCGGTTTTTCTTTTTATACAACGTGCATGTTGTCCTCTGTATATAACAGGCCTAGAATTTCGCCACGTATGTGCTTTGCTTCGGACCACAACAGAGACCACTTCGGTGGCTGCATGAACACGTGCAAAACCTATTTGCTGCTTGCTGTTAGAGTGGATTTCACTACAAGTTAAAATTTGCTGAAAGATTTTGTTCTCAGCAAGATAATTGATAGTTGTGATATGTTTTAAGCAAATTGCGGTATTTTCACGACTTCGTGGCTGGAATACTTGATTGATTTATTTAAGTGTCGAAATTTGTCTGGTCCTGACAGACGGTCATTTCATTGCTGAGAATATTGGATTGATTTAAGTAACGTAATTTGTCCAGTCCAAGCGAAAATTCGTTGCTGGAATATTTGATTGATCTAAGTAACGTAATTTGTCCAGTCCAAGCGAAAATTCGTTGCTGGAAATATTTGATTGATTTAAGTAACGTAATTTTTCCAGTCCAAGCGAAAATTCGTTGCTGGAATATTGGATTGATTTGAGTAACGTAATTTGTCCAGTCCAAGCGAAAATTCATTGCTGAGAATATTGGATTGATTTGAGTAACGTAATTTGTCCAGTCCAAGCGAAAATTCGTTGCTAGAATATTTGATTGATTTAAGTAACGTAATTTTTCCAGTCCAAGCGAAAATTCGTTGCTGGAGATATTTGATTGATCTAAGTAACGTAATTTGTCCAGTTCAAGCGTAAATTCGTTGCTGGAGATATTTGACTAATTTAAGTAACGTAATTTGTCCAGTCCAAGCGAAAATTCGTTGCTGGAGATATTTGACTAATTTAAGTAACGTAATTTGTTCAATCCTAGTGAACATTCATTGCTTGAAGTATTTGATTGAATGATTGATTGATTGATTGATTGATTCATTGATTGATTCATTGATTGAAGTATTTAAGTAAGGTAATTTTCTCGCTCATCTCTTATGTTGATGTTTAATTTATATAAAGATATAAATGGGATTTGCCCAGTGTCAGATTGTAACCTCTTGTATTTGGTTAATTTGAAGTTGATCTATTTTTCGTAGCCCAATGTTGCAATATTACTTAGAAGAGTTGCAGCTCTGGAAAGCCATTGCAAGCCTTCGATGGCCTCAGTTAAAACGGGCATTACCCAATATGCCTTGAGGCAGTTAGTCGATTTCGATAAATACCAAGCTCTGGAAAGAGTAGACAGCCTAAAAACTATCAGCAGGGAGCTGAAAGACAAAAAGGCGGATTACTACGCCAGTGTTTACGCAATCCTAGCAGAACGAATCGAAAAGCCCAAAGAACAGTTCAAACAATATATGCTATCCTCTTAGGGGACAAGGATTACGATAAAATTTTGAATTCCTTATCAAAGGTTGACAAGACATTTAAAGAAGACAAGAAGGTACCTGTTTTGACCTCCGCTAACCCGGCTGTTCCTCCCTATAGCCCCCTATCTTCCCCAGATATCAAGTAATGGGCCTATACCCCCCTCCTCCTGGTCCATATGGATTTCAACCACAGCCAGCGGCCGCTTACAATGGTGGGGCCTTAGGACAAGCTCGTGGACACATGGGAAGGGGTAGATTCTGCGACTATTGCTACACCCCCGGGCATACTGCCTACTATTGCTATAAGCGAAGAGCAGCATCTGCACCACATCCTTACCGAAGGCCCGAACCATACAACAAGAACAATTGACATTTTAATGCTACAGTTGTAGTTATATATCTGTGGTTGTAGTTTTCTCTGTTACTTTATATATTTTGAATAATTGAATTGTTGATTGAAGAGAAGGAATGGAATGGAACCTAAAATTCGACCTCCTTTTTACTTGTCTGCAACTTCTTTGCTAAGGTTCTAAGTCATAGAGGAACTACACTTGTCGAACAGTTTTGTCTTGACGCTTTAATGGCAGAGGGCGTTCAAGGCGGCTTTTTGGCAGTCTTGATCTATGCCTCGCGCTCTGTCATGGGAGCTGAGACCAGCACAGCGAGTCAACATTTTTCTTGCAAGTTTACTCAAGGTCATAGCAGGGTCAAACTTCAGCAATAAAGGAAAACAAAATGATTGTCGGGCTTGTTTACTTTGTATACACCTAAAAAGAATTTCAAGATTGCGTTTTGTAATTTGCATTTTGTCCAGCTTCTAGATATGTTCGTCTGACACACGGATCACAAAAGGAATTTGAAGATTGCGTTTTGTAATTTGCACTTTGGCCAGCTTCTAGATATCTTCGTCTGACACACTGATCACAAAAGGAATTTGAAGATTACATTTTGTAATTTTGCGTTTTGGCCAGTTTCGAAATATGTTCGTCTGACACACTGATCACAAAGTCGGCAGATAAGATTTGGAAGAGAAGATGCTAGGAAATTCCTTGTATTTACTTTATCAGATAAGAACGATCAGAGGGCCCCCTAAGTTTGCTATGGACTACGATCCGTGGGAACGAGGCTAATCTCCTCTGACAGGTTTGGTTCCCAATCAAGAATAATTTAAGATAGAGTTTAGGTAACGACCTGTAACACATTCCCTTCAAAGTTTTATAGTAATTCCTTATTTTTCGACCAATTTTTAGGTGTAACTCTCCTCTTCTTAGTCACCAGGGGGCCTAACTAAAGGTCTTAATACGCAGCATAGATGTTGTTCTTGGTGACCTGGTTGAGGGGGCAATCCCTTTTAGTCTAGCACCTCCTAAAATGTTTCCCTTTTGTCCTTACCCTTACTCCTAGACCGTTGGAGGCTATTCATTATTCGAAGAAGTTATAATTCGTCTTAGTCATGGAGAAGGAGTAAGAACAGCAAATAAAATAAACTGGTGCAGTTCTGAGGAATAGCCCTCCAGTCAGGTCACCCAGCAGCCATTATGTTATATATTTGATGTAAAGAACGGCAAATTTAAGGAAAGGGCAGAAGATGTCATTTTTAGAGACCCAGATTATTTTGCGGCAGGAGAACTACATAACAGTTATAATGCGTGGGAATATATCCTGAGCGACTATTACAAGCGCGATGAGATCCTTGAATATATAAAACATGCCGTATCAATTTATGATTTTTTGCACCCATTTCGGGGGTCATTTCAAGGAAAGTCCTATAAGTCAGGTTGCCCTCCAAAAAAATTCTTCCCAAACAGCAAATCCTGTGACGCCTTTGAAGATTTCATTTCAAGCACAATCATAGAACGAGTCACAAATGGTTCCCTTTCCATATGGGGTAAAAAAGACCAATGCACGCCGCCACACCTACAATTCTGGACAAAAGTTATGAGACTGCAGATAGATTTGACCCTCTCCCAAGTTCAAAGTCCCCCCTCTCCCCTAATCAATGTTGTTCGAGGTTGGGACACGTCGATTGTCATCAACATGCATTCGGCAATCATTGTCGAACAACATTGATACGAGGGGAGGGGGTTTGCAAAATTATTATCCCAATTATTATTCAGAATACAATTCAACAGTTAAAAACGATACTAGTCTCATAAAATTTTGTCCAGGATTGTCTGAAAATGGTGTAATTTTAAATCGCTGTAATTTGCTTGCGCGATAAAATTTTTTGCTGGGATTTGGTCAAAGGCAAAATCTCTGTTGAAGAAAGGCTTGCCTGCGGTTTCATTTTATTTTTTTGTCCAAATAAGGCATTTGAAACAATTTTCAAAATTGACGATTTTTCCTCAAAAGAGCGAGTTTCAGTGCGTAAGTACAAAAGATGCGAAGCACTCTGAAAATTCGCTTTAATCAGCTAATATTTTCCAAATAATATAGACATACCATTAGCAGTTACATTGTAGCCTTAAAACAATGATCAGAAAGGATCCACTGGAAATACAGGCGATTTTCACAGGGATGAGACTCCATTATTGGCCGGGGCCCATCTTTAACATAAAGCTCCCTGTCAATTTACGCCATACATATTTGCATTCGCATTGACAACCATAAATTTACATGTGCACGCTCATGAAGGTGTTCCAGCCATATTTTAACGATAATTTGCAACGGGTCAGCAACGAGTCAGCAACGGGTNTAACGTTCTACTGTCAAGTGCAGCTATGATTTACGGGTTTCGGACACAAATCTACATGTGAAAATTTCATCTGTAAATGGTCCAATTCTTGTGTTTTAGCATACCTGCAGAGAGGACATCATTTAGATCATATGCATCTGTATTATATAGTGAACCACGCATGCGTATATTGATACAAGTAAGCAACTTTTTACTTATTTTATTATCAGAAATCTTTACTGGCTATTATACATTCTCTTGTTATTATCATTCAACCTCGTTCCCAGGGTGTTCTTACGTCATACGCTAGTCACGAAGCCGAGTGAACACCCTGGTACACATTGCACCAATCTGTCCAGAAAATGGACAGATTAGCAGCCAGTATGGATTTGCTGTTGGCTAGGTAACTCTAATTAATCCAACCTCGATTCCAAACAACAAAGCAACATTGTAGTGGTTGTTGCTTAGTGACTAGATTTTATTGTTGTTATTCGAATAATTAGTAAGATTTCGAGAAATACATTGTGTTATCTATTGTTTTCGAATAGCCAATCAAATTGCAGAACAGCCACTTGTATCCCAGAGTAGAGGTAGAGCAACGAACTCACTCTGGGGACGAGATTGATTATCATTGGCTTGATTTTTAAGGCTACTGAGTTAAAGAATTTCAAGATTAAGTCAGTTCCATTTTGGCCATTCTTGAATTTGTCTCAAACGTCGTCAACGGAATTGTTTGGTTACAGAATAATTGTCAGATGAGATCCAAAAGTGAAAAACCAAAGCGTAAACACGGTTGGATCGTTTTGAACGAAGAAAACCATTACTACCTGAAAAGGTTATCATAAAGAGCCAGAGACCATCACTGAAGAAAATATAATAAAATCGATAGTTCTTATACAGGCAAACACTCGTAATAGATCATAACCTCTTTAGTGGTTTTACAGTATTTTCTGACTAGTATCCTTGATATTTCTTTGACGATATTTTCCCACTTGTAGAAAAAGAAAGTCAGAACGAAACGATTTATTAACAGCATTTACAAACCAATGTAAGTTTATTTTAAGTTATATTAATTTGAACTTGATCAAATTTACTTAAAATTGGGGAATATTCAGGCCAGTTGTAATTAATTACAGTTGGCATCCGTTTTCTCGAACTCTGAGGGGAAATCGAAATTTGTTCGAGTTAGCGGACAGTTTTTCTATACAGATCCAACGAGGGAAATAAAAATGTTTGAGAAGGATTGCTGATGACAACATGACTCTTTATTTGATTGTTTCCATATTTGAACGTCTATCTAGGTTGAATTTTCCAAGGACTGCTCGCAAGCAAACTTCATAAGGACGTGCCTGTTTATCTGCAAGGTCTGTTCACAAGAGTCTCTGATACATGCGTCAGGGAATTACGCAATTCCAAATTGGATTTGAACCTTCCGCTGTTGAAGACATCCCTTGGTCAAAAGAGCTTTTCTTTCAGGGGAGCCAAACTATGGAACAAACTAGGATCTGAAGCCAAAACTACAAGTAGCTTCTCTGCTTTTAAGAAAGCTGTTACGTGATCCACGATATTATTTCGACTTTACGTTTGTTTACTTTGTATATGAAACATTGTTACTAGTTAGTTTAGGTTTTCTTTTGGTTTAGTTAACAGGGCAAGCTGTAAAGCAGTATTTATATATATTGATGTTTTTACCCTGTTTAAAGAATTAAAAATGAAATGAAATGAAATGTCTACACGAGGTTTTATTTCTTTAGTAGATATTGGCTTCCCAAGCTCTATAATTAAGTTATTAATTAAGCGGATTAGACTAAGTGTACTCTCGAGTTTGGAATAGACGGGGGGCTGGAATAAACAGGGTGGGGTGGAAGATTTTCCATAACCTAATAAAAGGGGTCTGAAATAGGCGGGTGGGTGGAATAAACGGGGTGGGGTGGAAGATTTTCCATAACCTAATAAAAGGGGGTCTGGAATAGGCGTGGGAGGGGGGGTGGAAAATTTCCTGAATCTCAATGAAAAGGGGGTCTACAATTTGAAGATACGAGTGTTTAGGACTGCAAAGAACATTACTGACAAGTTAAGAATCACATAAAAGTTATTAAAATGAGAACTACAGTTCGAATCACATTTCAGAAGATTTCATATGTTTCAAGTTTCAAGAAGCTCGAAATTGATAAACTGGTGGTCTGGAATAAGGATGTCCTGGGTGGATTTTTTCAAAAAATTAATAAGCCTTTATTCTGGACTCGAGAGTAGTAATAGCGTTTGTAATTAATAGAGTTTATATTCTATGATCAGTTTTATTTTTAGTTATTCTATGATCAGACCAGCAAGAAGATGGCGGGATGATATTGAGAAGGCAGTAAGTGCAACCTGGATGTCAAAAACCAAGGACAGATCAAACTGGATGTCGGATAGGCCATCGGCCAGCAGTGGCCTGAACGGCTAATGATGATGATGATGATGATGATGATGATGATGATGATGATGATGATGATGATGATGATGATGATGATGATGATGATGATGATCAGTTTTATTTTTCTCCTTACAGATCATACTCATACACATCAAACAGATTTAGAACGCGGTCAGAAAAAGAAGTAGAGAAAGCAGAGCATGAAGCAAAAATAGGTATGATCAGAATAATGTGTAGTTATCTCTGAATTTGCCGATGCAAGTGTCTATATCTATCTATGCAGTCTGGTTGCTCAAGATTTTCTTTTTATTTTAAATTAGGCCGTTTGTTTCTTATCTGCGTTACGTTAAATAGTGATTTTTAATTTTAGCTGACGAGAAAGCAAAAGAATTGGCGATACAGGCGAAGTAAGTTGTCGCAATTTCTCATTATCCTTTCGGAAATTACTTTGATACATGATTAGAAAAGTATTCAAGAATTACACCCTCACGCTTGATATATTTTAGGAATTGTTTGTTTTATTGTTACGTTTCTTGATACTTTTTTTGCATATTGAAGTGTGATGTTTTTCTTCACCATTTTATGAAATATTGTAATTCTACCATGTTGTTGGCGATTCTGCTATCGAAAGAATTAATTGTCGTTTTATTTATCAGGGAAGCAATGCCAAGGGACAACATAAGTGCAAAGAACAACAGGGTAATTCTTTACTTAATTGAGCAATTTTCCTTTGAAAAAACATAGATTTAACGTATGGAATATTTAACTATATTTTGGGTCCTTTGCAGCAGCAACATAACTTTTGCGTGACGTGAGGACGCACCTCAACATCGATTATGATCTTTCAAAAATCAAGCCTTTTTTGCAACGAGCCATAAAGTATTTAGAAAATTTAGAAATATAATTGAAGATCACAAGCATGGGTATGCCTTCCGCTTTTCTTCGTATAAATCATCATTCAACGAATATATCTTTTTTCATGTCCAGAAAGAGAACCAAACACGTCAAATGAAAGCTGAACAGGCACGGATAGCTGCTGAAGTAAAAAAGAGAATAGCTGAGGAGAAAAAGAAGTAAGTCTTGTACAGATGAAGAATGAAGGCAACAACTCGTTGAGAAATTGTGTTAAGAAATCAGGAAAAGGGGAATTAAAAGCAAAGGAATGTTCAGAGTAAATGTTTATTTTATTGGGTTATTTATTTATTTTATTATTTATTTGCCTTTGTGAAAGAAGTGAAACGAAACTGATCGTGCTAAGATAAAACTTGTTTCTTCAGTCAAATCTACAATATAATATTCATGCTAATTCAGATCGCTACTCTTTTTATTAAACACGCGTTGTTCTCCTTTTACCGTTAGATCCCTAAAAGAACCAAAACAGCTGACATTCACATTCGGTTTCAACATAGATGCTAGGAAAGGTGATGGCATGTATATATACAACTGTAACAGGTATTTTTTCTACCGTATTACTAAGGTATTCCTTCATTAAAGTGAATATGACGCGAAAATTTTTATTGATGAAAAAGGTCAAGTTGAGTGTGCTGATTTCAAATATCAACATTAAACTTTCAAATACTAAGCCGTTTTTTAGATATCGCCGTTTGAAAGTCAACTTTCAGCTCGAAAAAGTGTCCGGGAAGGTTTTGATTCGTGACGTCAGGAGTTTGAAGTAGACTGGAGATGCCAAAACAGCAAGGAAAAGCGCAATAATGAAAGGAGTTCTTGAGGTTTCAACGATGTCAGATAGCAATATGACAAGAGTGGATGAACTTCAACTGGTCTAAATTTTATCAAAACGGACCTACATAACATTTCCAATCAATCTGGCTTCTGTTGCTCTGCATTCAAGCCCCAAACTCTGTCCCAGAAAGGGTAACAATTGTTTCACGAGACTACATCATTCTTGATTTCCACTGAACCTCCTAGATAGTGGTCACTAACTAACAGTTTGACAGTATTCTTGTTATTTGCTAATGATACCAATATGAAACTTTGATTTTGAGAATATTTATTCAATTTTCTGTCTCTATTCGAGAGGGGGGTGGGGGCTAAATAAGAAAATGACTCAGTTGTATAAAAACTGAGTAATAGTTGAATTTTTAACTCCTTATGCTGCAAACTTGCTCTGGAACATGTTTGGAATTAGGAATCAGATCCCACAATAGTGCATATTTTTTAGAGTATTATTTGTTCAAAGCAGACATACAATTCTTGCTAGAGTGAACGTATATCAGTATTCTGAGATGGGGAAAAGATATAGCCCAATCTGCAGTGCAGAGTTGCACGCATAGTTCTCTGATGAAGAGTTGGGAGCAATTAAATTACAGGTTGGGGAAAGGATAGAAATTCAGTTGACATATATTCACCCCTGCTTCACAGTGGATAAAACTTTCTGCAAGGGTTGTGTTCATGAACACTGAGGAAACAGTGTAGCTTTGTGAGGGCAGATAATCTCCTTGAGAAGGAGAGCATATTCTCTGGCTTTGGGGCTTTGCAAAGAGTGGAGTTCAACTTTACCCTTATTTACAACAACAAACTACTTTCATGATTAAATACAGTGAAGAAGATAACCCTGGTGCAAAAGTACTTGATTTGCCTTTCCTGGTGTTATTTCTGCTACATTGTTTGAATTATCAGGCCTGTTGAAGCACCATGAAAACAATTTAAGATGATCCGAAGATGATACATAATTTCAAATAATATCCTTCTTCATAGTTGCCTTCCAGCTCTTGCTCTGCACTGCAGTCTAAAACCCTGTCACGTTGTACACAATACAGTAGGCCCTCCATCTAAAACCTAACTTAGGCATCAAACCGCTTGCATAGACGGTTTATCTCAGAAGCAGGAGAAAATGCATAAAAACCGGAGAAAATGCAATAAATATTAAAGATGTGTGTTGTTTTCTCGTTGCAAACATCAAATTTTCTAACAAGATAGGTCTAAACATCGCAACAAAGTTTGTTTTGCACCGACAGACACCGACGTGAAGGAGCGGCAAGTTACTAAGACTTATTACAAAATGCACTGACTCGCTCCCAGAACTTAAGTACCAACAATAACAAAGAAGAGCTGTTGTCAGGGACTTCTGTATTAAGTCTAAAACATACCCGTAGTGCGCAGAATCTTAAACCCCTCGAAGCTGATTGGTTCGGACGAAGCAACCAACTCTTTGTTGAAAACAATAGCCAAACGGACTCATCTCCCCAACAATCATTATATGTTCTCGTGTCATATATTTGATAACGATATGTTAGGAGTGCATCGAAGTGCATCGTCAAAATTTGTTGCGTCATAGGCGACTGCTAAGGTTTGACATTTACAGAGGACTCCTAAGGTATAACATTTGTATGGCTCATCGCTCAACCTAGGACTGTATCACTGACTGGATCGGTGATTCTAGGAAAAGGAAAAGCTGCGAGAGAAACAGTCTGCAGAGGCCAACTTTAGGGCACGAAAATGGGGAAAATTTGATGTTTACAGAGCAGCTGTGAAGACGATAAATGCCATGGAAAGTTTAAGGGTACTACCAGCAAGGTGTGAACAGTAGTTTCGTGTAGAAAACGAGCATGGATACATGCTTGCAAATTGGGCCTAAACTAAGAATCTAAACATGCTCGCCAGTTGGGCCTAAATCAATATATTGAACTGTGCATAATAGACCTATATGTTTCATATAGCCCCTGTTTGTTTGTACTGTAAAGCAGGAACTAAATATGGCACCACTGCCCATTGCTGGCATCTGAGCTTTCAATTTCTTACGAGTACTACTGTTGTAATTAATTTAACATATTTAGATACAAGCTGAATTCACTTAATAGTATTGAAATATTTAACATCATCAGTTACAAATGAGAAGTCCTACCATCCAAAAACCCTCAGAATCATATGTGTAAACAGATATCTCTCCAACTCTGGACCTGGAGTTTGACAGCTTTGATAGGAAACTGTTTGTAATGACAAAGACAACAACTCATTTGGTTTTGCTAATACTTTTGTAGCAAAATGTTGTATCAATTTCGTTTCGTTATTGATGATACAACTTTTTTCGTAACGTAACGTTTCTGAACGTATCGTTATTTCTAGTTATAATAGTGACAGTAGAGGCTGCATGTTGGCTATGCTAATTGATGCTATTATAGCCACATTTTCTACAAGGTTTAAACAGTATCAACATTGGCTACTTCAGAAGCTCTCCGCAGGAGCTAGGAATGTTGTAGCGCTAGCGAGAATTTTACTTCCCAGAATTTGATAAAAAGATACGGGTACATTCATACAAAGAACTTGCAATTACTTATGACGGAGATGTATACAACTAAAAATGGGTTAAACCCTTCATTTATGCAGGAAATCTTTTGTGAAAATATAATTCACTACAATTTACGTAATAATAACGAATTTACGCAACCCAGAGTGAGATCTGTCAGCAACGGGACAGAAAGCGTCCGATTTAAAGGTCCGCAGCTGTGGCAAATGTTACCACAAACAATACGGAATTCAGAATTCCTTTGTCAGTTTAAAACAAAGATAAAAAATTGGTATGGGGAAAATTGTCCATGTAGATTATGCTGCATTTTTATACCGAATTTGGGCTTTTTATGATAAATAGTTTTATATATCTGCTTTTTACTTTATACTTTTGATTACATGTAAATATTTTATTAATTTTTCTCTTTTGTAATATTTTTATTTTAATGTTTTTAAATTTGGAATTAATTAGCTATATAATTTAGCTATTCTATTACAGTAATCCAACGTTAAATAAATTGATAATAATACAGGCCTTGTGCACATTAACGTGAAAATAATTCGCGAGAATTCAGTAGAATTTTCAAGAATTCTTCACATGCTGTTAATAATTTGTAAGTGGTATGAAAGCCTGTAAAAAATTTTACCAAGAATTCTTAACAAATAAATAAATAATCTCCAGAATTTTTAGGCAAGAAAATGGTGTTAATGTGTTCATGGTTTGTACCGTATTATCAATTTCCTTCAACAATATATTGCTCCCTGGTTAAACAATAGGAGGTCCAGGAATGTCCCCTAGCAAGTGCTCTAGTTTTCATTTCTTTGGTTCCCTGTGATCTGGATTATGAAAAATACACCACTGTAATTCGATATCAGAGGATATCATCTTTTGTAATGAGAGATATTCTTTCTCATTGGTTGCGGTTTGAACTCGCGGTGTTTCAAATCCCGCGTCTCGTAACGGCGAAAGAAAGAAACCAGGGCACTCGCTAGGGGACACTCCTGGACCCCCTGTGGTTAGACTCATTCTTTTCGTGTAGTTTCATTCCCCTAAATTAATACGTCGCTACAACTACGACTCATTGCCCAGTGTTATGGTCTAAAGGGTTATCGATGAAGCCAACCAAGACACTTTTGTGTATCCCAAATCAGAGAGCAGCATTTGCAGTTGAGAGAAAGTCAAGAGCCAACTATGGGCGAATAACAAATATCTAATAACGCGATCTCATTAGTTCATCACGTTGGCATTAAAACAATGCTGACAGGCGTTGACTCTCGCAGCTTCGATTAGATTTACGAGATCAAATTTGCCTCTAAACAGGAAAATTATTGCAAAAAATTTCAAGTATTTGAACTTTTTGGATCAAGGAAAGATTCATCTAAGTACTACTGACTAGTTGTTTCATGCCAAAGTTCTGGAAAAATTTATTCAAATAAATGTGCAGCGTGTGGCGAAGTATGAATAGCAATAATAATCGTTAATCTCTAACTGTAAATACTGAAAATGCCATAGATTAAAAGCACCAAACGTATCGGGCTGTGCCCTTCGTCAGTAGTGAAGAACTACTACTGACGAATTTTTGAATTTTGATTTTGATGTTAATATGATTGATCTCTTTATTCACAGCTTTAGATGAGAACATCCAAATTAAAGGGCAATAATTGAAATTGGCCAACACTGTTGTATTGCATAGGAGTCTAGCTTGCGTATTATCAAGATAGTTCGTAAGTCGTGAGAATGCACTCACTTTATGTTTACTTTACCGCACAGTTCTAGAATATGCTTGTCAAAATTTAGTTTAGAATCAATTGTTATTCCTAACAGTTTGACTTGTTGACACTGATTGATAATCTGATTATCAATACGCAGACACATTTGCTGATCACTTTTCAGCCCTAGGAACATCAGTTGGAATTTTTCAGGGTTCGCTACCATCCCATTTTCGGTAAACCACTGTAAAATCGAACTCAGGTCATCTTCCATGTTATTTATCACTTCTTCAAAGGTCTTATTTGTTGCGCAGAGTGTATTGTCGTCTGCAAAGTTGCAAATTTCCGACTCCAGTCTCCAAGTGAATTAGGAACTGGTCATTTATAAATATGTTGAAAAGCATCGGTCCAGGGATGGCACGTTCATCCTCCCAAAACGACAAAACGTGATAAAGCATGTACAAGTCATTGCTATAAAGGCAGAAGTATGACAGAAAATTGGTCGTGATTTTATGCCGTTTTTGAAGGTTTCTCGGAGGGGCTTTATTGAGAAAATCGCTGATAATTTCAGAACGGAGTGGCTGATTTCAGTCAGGTAAAATTTAGAATTTATTTGAATATGTCCACTATTAAACAATATATTTACCAATATTATTGCCTTGATATCTAGGGAGCAGTGGCCTTGCAAGTAGAGATTGTTTTTTTCTGACTCACCCGGTAGGAATTCTGGGAATGGTCAGGTTTAGGGTAACCAACAATTTTACAATTGTTTTGTAGTGAAAACACTTGTCAGAAACCTCGCCCATACTCTGGGATTGAGTCTCAAAATCCCCCCTATATTGTGGGATAGTGTCATAACAGAAATTCTTGCAGCGCACACCCCCATATGACCCAATAGTGAAGAGCGCTTTAGCGTCGGAATTTTGAAGCGCTTTAGCGTCGGTATTTTCGATAAAATAGCTTATGCCATTTAGGTGGTCGTCTCAACTGACGGTTAGATCATGAGTCGTAGTTGTAGCGGTAAATCAGTTCAGGCATGGAGCGAAACTACGACGATGTATAAGTCTAGTCATTCGCTTGTAACGCTTCCAAAAATGGAATAACATCGTTATCATTCAACATGGCTTAAATCATCTGCTACTTTCTTCTCAAAACAACCGAACCAAAAACGTCCTAAAACTGACTTTTCGGAACTACTGCACTGTAAAGATACCTACCAGGACTTAGTTGGATGTTTCTTCAAGCAACTAAAGCAAAACATTCCTACATTTTAGTGATATTCTGCTTGTTTAGAGACACAAAAGATCTCGTAAATTCGCTCGCTGCTTCGAGATTTTGATCGTTTCAGCAGATCAATCTAACGAGACTTTGTTTGCTTTTGGCGGGAAGTTTAAAGGGGCAGTCAGACGCAAAACGCGGGTAAAAGATTCTGCGTGGCTCTATCCTATAAGTATAGGCCTAAATGCCAAAGCATGTTTACATTACCTTTCTCTTCGTTGTAATTCCGGCGCAATTGATTGAGCAGCTTGTTCAGCATTGTTCGAGAAGGTTCCATTGACCTTTAGGTCTTACCAAGCATCAAATCTGACTCAAAAACCATGTTCTTCAGTGGGTTTTGTGCCAGCTTCGAACTGTAAATCTTCTCTTCACAGCTTCAATATTCCTCTGACAAGATCGCCATTTACCATTTTCAGGCATTTCCGATCAACGAAATAGCTTAGCAAATACATTAAATTAACATAGACAAACAATATTTTTCAATTCAATTCGCAAGATTACTAATAATGGCTTCGATGGGGAGAGATTAAAACATGCGATTATCTTAGTCAAAATCTCCATTGGCGAGTCGATGCTTAGCCTAAGCATTTTAAGTTCAAATGTCCCGCGCAGCCTCACGTCCAACTGCCCCTTTAAATTGAAGAAGACCAGCCAACCAGAGCAAAGTTGTTTAAAATATTGCATTCTGATTGGTCGGGGACAAAAAAATGGCTCCGCATGAAATTTTGCTATTTTCAGAAGAGTTTGGAAATAAGTCCCTCACTGAAGCGACAACAAAAACATCAATTCAGTTCAATTAGTGAAAATGAAAGGACTAAAATCATGAGTCTAACCAAGGATATCTGTAGAGGGCTTAGCGTCATGTTGAAAACAGCAGATACCCTTGGGAACGAGGTTGGTATCTATTACCTTTGGGACTTGCAGAGCACCTTGTACTGAAAGGGTTTTATTGAAGTGTTTGGTGCCCATGCTGATTTTTATGAAGCAAAACAGATAATAAGAAATGCATAGATACCTGTGTAACTGGTTCATAATGAAACCATCCAGTTCCACTTTGCACTTCTACAGAAGCATTGTTCTTGTCAAAATTCAAAATTTGACAATTCATGCCAGGTCCTTGTTTTTTGAAGTTGAAGGATCGACATACTTCTGTTGCAGTGCATTTTCCTGAGCAAGTCAGTAAGCTCGGGACTTTTGATGAATTTACTGCTCTGGATTGATGATTATTTTTTCGATAGACCAGTAGCTGATCTTCATTTTCAGGATTGAAGATACCTGCTCGTCGACAACTAGAACGATGTATCTGAAAATATGCATTTCTTGCTGCAGAGAGCACCAGAGCTGAGAGAAATAAGAACGTTGGCTCGATCATTTTTCTCTTCAAGCTTCTGTTGCAAATATACCTTGTTATCTTCAATTCAATGTTCAACTTAAAAATATCCCTGCTCTCTGATATTAAAGCTTTTAACCTTTATTTTCAAACGAAAAGATGAATTTTCTCTGTCCAGTATTCCAAGTTTCTCTAATGACTGGTCTCCCTGAGCAGCATTCATGTTATATATCATTTGGTGGAATTATTGAAATGAATTGAAATGAATTTTAAATGAATTAAATCAACATGTCTTAAGCGAAATGCAGCATTCATGTTATATATCATTTGGTGGAATTATTGAAATGAATTGAAATGAATTTTAAATGAATTAAATCAACATGTCTTAAGCGAAATGCGCATGTTCTCTGCCACGCATCTCTTCATGTTTCATGAATTATTAAATGTTTTCATTGATCATAACGTACATTTCTCGTCGCTTAATGATCCAATTAGAATTAAGCCATTGCCCTTTTTGAGGAAAAGAACTTAGTTCCATACAATATTGATTGATCGATGAAAACCTATCAATTAGAAAATTAGCCGCTGCGATATTCTGTAATGATGAATATTTCTAAGAAGTTTTCACATTTTGAAAAATGATATCATATTTGAGACCTTGGTTATGCGCTAACGGTAGAATTTTCTACCTGACAAAATTTTATGCGGTTTGAGAGAACGAACTTCCGTTTTGCTCATTGAATTGAATTGCGTTGCCACAAGATTGTTTATGGCCTGTCCAGCCGTTCAGTTCAGTTCAGTTCAGTTCAGTTCAGTTCAGTTCAGTTCAGTTCAGTTCAGTTCAGTTCAGTTCAGTTCAGTTCAGTTCAGTTCAGTTCAGTTCAGTTCAGTTCAGTTCAGTTTAGTTTATATTTTTAATTCAACTACATACAATTCCAAAAAATTAACTATACAAACAAAAGCTAGACTACAAGGATGTAAGACCACTTTATAGAACATAGATACAATTATATAAGAAATTGATACAATATATAACTACTAACAAAGGAAAAAATGAATTGTTTGCTGGGAACTATTTAAAGGAGGAGTCTTCTCAATAGTTAAACTGGTCGAAGTCGGAGCCCCCTTATCCTAAAACACCATTGAATGAATTAGGATAGATTTGAATAATCTGAGAAAAAGACACGTTTGCATATCATATATTACTTTAAAATTGTGCAAGATATCAGGGATTTGATACCATACTGAAGGCTTTTTTTATTAGTCAATTACGAAACCTCCTCGACTGCACTGTCTAGTAGAATATTGATGAACAAATGAACTGAGTACGAAGAAGTTATGAAAGCAATTAGGTGACATCTTTTTGACATAGCCAAAAACAAAAGTTAACTGTGAGTTCAAAAATATCAGAAAGTTGAGAAGTTCGAGATGTTTAAAAATTGGAAGAGAGGGTTAGGGGCGAGTATGAAATGAGACAGCTTGGACAGCTTTTTCTATACCCTGATAATTGGTTCAATGTATGATGCATATGTTTGACCCAAGACGATAAGGCCATATTGTAAGAACGACAGAAACAAACCATTGTACAAGCAGAGTAAAACATTCCATGGAAGTAGGTTTCGAGATTTGAAAATATTCCACACATTCTAGCTAATTTTTTAGACAATTCGCTGAGATGGTACCGGGTGCGCCAAAAAAACTATCCACTTTTGACAGGCCACGATAAATAGTATACTGGACCGATTTTGAAGATTTATAACTTAATCTTTAGCTCAAGTCCACACTTAGATTCTAGTATTTTTTGTAAATTTTTAAGTCTTCTGTTTCTTGAGCTATAAGTGAGTTTCTTAAAATTCGTTCTCAAAAACTCAGAAAATGATCAAAAAATGTCGATCAGATTGTGTAAAGGCTCGACTTGAATTGACAAAGAGAACACTTTTTCGTGGTGAGTAGGGAATTTAGCAATCGATTAGTTATACTTTGGTATATGTGCGTTTGTTCACTTTTGGGAGAAATGTAACATTACTTTCAATCATACAAAGGAATGTCGTTCTCTTTGTAATTTCATTGATCTTATACTTTCATGCAGGTAGTAGGTACTGCGTTCCTGCGTTCCTGTGTCAAGGGAGTTAAAAAGACAAACAGGGAAGCGCCATGAGGTCAAGCAAGCATGGACTCTTGTTGAATTGTCATGCGGACAACGGCTTGGCTTGGCGCGTCATTGCAACTACTCCAGATAAAAAATAAAAATTTAGTTCTTAGAAGCATTTGGCAGATCACTTACGTNTCATTCGTTGAACGTCTGCAGCGGCGATGCAACTGGATTTGACTTAGGCATAACTTTTGCAAAGAAAGTTGCTCTGCTTAGCCCAAGCAACTCGACAAAACTGCTGCCCAGTGTCTCGCGGGTGCGCATGTGCTACTGCCCCTTTAATGGAAACCAGCCTAAAGGACGCGACGGCTGTGTTTCAATATACGTAATGTAATTGGCAAAGAGGTCTATTTGAATAAAGATACGATAGAGTAGCGTCGACACTGTTTCTTCATCCAACTTTTCATTCCGCCAGCCTCATCTTTATCTCCTAATTCTGTAGAAAAGGCTTATGCCTAGCCAATGAATAAAAGCTGGGCTTTGCTTAAGCCGTTTTCTCAATGGAAAGCGGCTTAACTAATACCTAGTGTGGAGATGAATCTTTAGAATTCATCTTCTGTTGTTATTGGCTGCAAGTTTCAGCTTCGTTCTAAGACCATATTTTTATCCAAAATAACGGCAAAGGAATTGAAACATTAACCTCATCTATCAATTGTAAAGAGACGAAGAAACTTTAATGTTTTAGCAAAATTTATAATCTCATTGTTGGAAATTGGGAGACCAACACAACTCCAAATCATAGCCCATGGTTTGTCATATGTATTCTGCAGTCGTATTTTACTTCGTTTGCATTGCCTCTAAGGGGGCACAGTGCATTAATTTGCTAATGACCGGTGGGCGATGAAATCGAGTTTAGGCAGTTCCGAAAACTCGATGTTTAGAATTATTTGCTCAAGAGAAGCGACTCCGAATTACAAAAAATTTCAAATAGTTTACTCAGTAAGAATGAAGGATAATTTGTTGATAAGTGCAATGCCCATATGTTAATCTTGGATTCAGAAAGTATATGTTGACTGTTGGGGTAATAAATCAAGGTCGATGCTACTCTACATTTAACAAAGGAAAATCAAAACAAAAAACAATTAAATGAAATGACAAAACGACTAAATAGCAAAATTATGAACTAGAGAAATTGAGATAATTTTATGATAAAAGCTAACTGAAGAGAAATAAATATTGGTTTCCTGCTATTTCTTGCTCGTTGTGAACCGAGAACAGCCAGAATTTGATCTATCATTAGACCCTAGGGATAAACTGGAGGAAACAAAATGGTTATGATTATTCAAAAAGCTAAAGTAAAAGTAAAAGTAAGTAAAGTAAGTAAGTAAAGTAGGGAAGTAAAGTAAGTAAGTAAGTAAAGTAAGTAAGTAAGTAAAAGTAAGTAAAGTAATGTACAGAACCTTGTGGTACACCAGAAGTAATTGAAAGTAAGTTAGACCTGCTTCTATTAACAGAAACATATTGCCTTCTATCAAATAGATATGATTTAAATAACTCAATGGCACATCCACGAACACATAGTGTTCCAATTTTGAGCCGATTTGGATTCGAGAACTGGAATATAAGGCAGCGGCCCATGTGCATCTTCGCAATAACATATGGTTAATTAAGCAGAGGGATATTCTTTTCGCACTGTTTAAAATGAATATTCTGGTTTTACTGAAGAAAAACTTGTAGTCGTCAAACGCCTTTCCCTTTGCACCCTTGACGTCAAACAGCCTTGTTAGAGACTTGCCGAGAAGCATTCATGTTTCAAATTAATTGGTGGAATGACGAAATTGATGAATTAAAATGAATTTTAAATGCATTGAATAAACACTTTTTAAATAATTTATTGTCATTATGAATTATTAAATATTTGCATTGATAATACAGTACACTTCTCATCGCTTAATGATGCAATTAGAATTAAAGCCATTGCCTTCTTTGAGAAAATCAACGCAGTTTCATACAATGTTTGATCAATTGATGAAACCCTCGGACGGTCAAGTAAAAATCAGCTTTTCTGAAAAGTAATTAATTTTAAAGGGCAATCCACTGCTTATATAGCAAACACATCGTTCAATTTATCTAACACTATAACTGAAAAAGGTCATAAAAAACCAAAAAGACCTGCTCTGTCGTCAATGCAATCACTAGATCCACATCAAATGTAATGACATTGCACCTCGCATTTATGAATCCTTTAAGGATGAAACTTTCAATGTTAATTGGACCTGCCTGTTTTGTACGATGAACAATAACTCAAACATTTTTCCATATACCCAAATGTCTGATGAGGTTCTGCTAGGAACTAACGTTAGTGATCTGCCTTCAATAGTTGACTCACTGCCAAGCCTGGAAATTCTCTCAAAAATCCAAAACCTTCCAAAACTCTCTGATTATGATATTGATGAAAACTTTGAGCCTAATATTGAGTGCGACTATTACAATATTGAAGAACTTAATGCTACTGAAGTCTCCTCAAAAGGACCTCTCACTCTTTCATATGAATATCAGAAGTCTCTCTCTTCACTTTGACGAACTCCTTTCTTTGCTGGGAAAAATTGCAATTGATTTTCAGCTTATAGGCTTGTTTGAAATCAAAGATTCTATCAACTCACCTATTGTTACAAATATTGACCTTCCTGGATACAAATTTCACCACACATCATCGCATAGTTTCTGCTGGTGGTGTTGGTATTTGTGTCAAATCAAACCTTAAAGCGAATAAGCGGCTTGGTCTTAGCGTTAGTACTCGTAATTTTTAGACTGTTTAGATTGAAATTGCAAGTGTTAAATCAAAGAGTTGTTGTGCGTCCCGTCATCCAAGGTCTGTTATTGCTCATTTTAACGACCACTCACAGGTAACCATGTCAAAAATTGCTGATGAAAACAAAATGGAATTAATCATAGGTGACTTTAACATAAATCTACTTAACTATGAGAATGACACACCCACTGGTGATTTTATTAATAGCATTTTTTCCAACCACTTTCAGTCTCTTATACTGCAACAAACCAGGGTAGCTGACTCAACATCAACTCTAATTGATAACATCTTTTCTAATGAATTATCAAGTAAAATCGCAAGTGGAAATGTCCTAATCCAAATCTCAGATCATTTTGCTCAGTTTTCTGTTGTCAAGAATCTGTTCTGCACCTGTTTACATAACTGTTACTATTATGTCCATGATTACAAAAACTTTGATCAACCAAAATTCCTTGATGAGTACCTCAATATGGATTTTGAAGTATTAAATGCTGATAACCATACCGTTGATAAAAAATTTGTTACTTTTTTGGGAAATTTGAATCAGCTTGTTAGTAGACATTTCCCCAAAAAAAAGTTAAGCAAAAAAGCTCTGAAACTGAGAAACAAACCTTAGATAAACAGTAAAATTCAACGTATGATGAGGATTAGAGACAAGCTATTTCTTCAGTTTAAACAAACTGAGTCTCCAGAGGTTTTCTCTTTCTATAAACAGTTTCGAAATCGAGTTGTTAATGAGTTGAAAGCAAGTAAAACAAGCTATTTTCAAAATTATTTTGCAGAAAATAAGAAAAATGTCAAACTGCTCTGGAAGGGTATTAGAAGTGTCATTAAAATTAAGGCAAACACTGGTGAAATGGTTTCAATTCCTAACCTTGTTGATGAAGATGGTGGTAAAATAACTGATCCTGTTGCTATTGGTAACTATTTCAATGAATATTTCTCACAGTTGCTGATGAAATAACCAAGAAGATTCCAATGAATCCCAATTCTCCCCTCAAGTACTTGGATAGCCCAAATAACAGCAGTTTCTTCATTTCTCCTGCAGTTCCTGATGAGGTTTCTTCTGGCATACAGTCACTTGAAAAATGAAAGGCTACTGGGCCTAATAGCATTCCAGGCAAACTATTGAAAATACTTGACTCTCACATTTCTGTTCAGCTCTCTCTAATCATCAATGAATCATTCCAACTAGGTGCCTTTCCTGAGAAACTTTAGATTGCTATGTTTATTCCTATTCGCGAGAAAGGTGACTCATCTAAGAATACAAATTACAGACCTATCTCTTTGCTATCAATCTTTAGTAAGATCTTTGAAAAGCTCATGCATTAACGCCTATATAACTTTTTAGAACTCCATGAGATTCTTTTTCAGATGCAATTTGGTTTCCGTAAGGGCGATTCCACTGACCATGCGTTGATTAGCTTAACCCTATCTGGACCGGGGGGCTAAATTAGCCCCCCCCCTACCATGTTTGTCTGGGTAATTCTGTTTTGCAAATTTCTAGGCTTATCATTTTTTGTGACTTTTCCTAACTATCTATTTAGCATCTTCTATCCAAATTTCTTTAAGACATCTTATGCAGTTTTGGAAATATAATAATTTTCTGAGAGAGTAGTTTTAATATATTGTTTGTTTTATGGTCAAACCCTTTATAACTTCAAACTAAGATAATTCTCGACAGAAGTAAGATAACTGGATGAAATTTTCAGTCCAACCATGAATTAATAAGAGAGTATGGAAAACAAGTTAATTTTATTGCTTTTCTAAGAAATGATGTCATTGATGACGTCATATATATAATTAATTTAGGTAATAAATATTGATACAGACAGCATGACGTCACAGCAGCGTTGAAAACACGACGCCATCTTGTTTTGGGGTAAATCTTCAGAAAGGTTTCTATAGGAAATTTTCAAAAATTTGTATAAAATTGTTCCTCTATTCTACCTTGCGATAGTGAGTAGGGAAAGGATAGGTAGCAATTGTCAGCCAGACCAAAACCAATGAAATAAACACACGAATATGCTGTTTTTAAAAGCAAAACAAAAATTTAATCCAAGAAAGCTGCGAGAAACTTGCCTTTGCGACGATAATGTCGTAATCAGAACCACAAACTCCGTCCGTCCGCCGTAAGTTGCTCGTTGCTTCTTCAAAGTCAACCTTTCTTTCAGACATTCGCCTATCTATCTGCTAAAGTCTTTGAATAATTTGAGCAGCTTCCAAGCTTTTTGAATTAATTTATTGCGATAAATAAACAAGACACTCTCAAAATCCCAGTGCGACGCTATACTTTGCAATGGCTTCATTTACCCAAAGTCTGATTTTCGAGCGCGAATTGATCAAGTCACGTGACATGTCGTCTGTATGAATAGGTTTACAAAATTCATTTTTTTCAAAAAATTATGTTTTTATGAGATTTTGATATTTTATNAAATTTTCAAAAATTTGTATAAAATTGTTCCTCTATTCTACCTTGCGATAGTGAGTAGGGAAAGGATAGGTAGCAATTGTCAGCCAGACCAAAACCAATGAAATAAACACACGAATATGCTGTTTTTAAAAGCAAAACAAAAATTTAATCCAAGAAAGCTGCGAGAAACTTGCCTTTGCGACGATAATGTCGTAATCAGAACCACAAACTCCGTCCGTCCGCCGTAAGTTGCTCGTTGCTTCTTCAAAGTCAACCTTTCTTTCAGACATTCGCCTATCTATCTGCTAAAGTCTTTGAATAATTTGAGCAGCTTCCAAGCTTTTTGAATTAATTTATTGCGATAAATAAACAAGACACTCTCAAAATCCCAGTGCGACGCTATACTTTGCAATGGCTTCATTTACCCAAAGTCTGATTTTCGAGCGCGAATTGATCAAGTCACGTGACATGTCGTCTGTATGAATAGGTTTACAAAATTCATTTTTTTCAAAAAATTATGTTTTTATGAGATTTTGATATTTTATCTATCAATTAAAGTTAAAATAAGAATATTATTTCTCTCGAGTGAGATTTTACAGTCAAATCAGTAATAGTACTGTTTTTGGCCTAAAACAAATAAAAATGATGACGTCATCGAATATACAACAATTAGAGTAAAATAAATTATAAATTCAGACTTTTCACATCAAATTACATCAGATGGCCAATTTTTTTCTTCTAGCCCATGTCGATTCGGAGTTCTGAGGGGGGGGGGGCTAATTTAGCCCCCTCCGGCCTGAGGATGCTCAGAACAGCCCGGTCCAGATAGGGTTAAGTGAGAGAATAAAAGGTACACTTGATTCAAATAAATTTGGCTGTGGAATCTTTATAGACCTGCAAAACAGCTTTTGATACTGTGAACCACAAAATTCTGCTACAAAAATCGAATCATTATGGCATTAGAGGTATTGTATTTAATTGGTTTGAATCCTACCTAACAAGTAGACAACAATATGTTTCAATCAATGCGTATACTCCTAACCTTGGGGAAATCACGTGTGGTGTTCCTCAAGGTTCAGTTCTTGGTCCCCTACTCATTTAATCTATATCCATGACCTGCCTAATGTCTCGAAAGTCCTCTTTTTTTTCTATTTGCAGATGATACTAACATTTATTATGAATCTGACAACATTATTAAATTCATTAACAAAATCAACAAAGAACTGCTAAAACTGAAGTCTTTTATTTTTTTTATCTTTCTATATATACTAGATATTCCAAGAAAATTGTACAATACAGATTTCGAGCTACACTACTTACAAGATTACTCTACAATACGACTAGGACGATTTCACCCCGGAGAGCAAAAGGCTGTGTCTACCACGAGGCCATTAAATAAAGATAATAAAAGAACAACTATAATATAATAATATATCGAATAAGGGAATACGAGGCTTGCAGCCTATAAAACCCTAGAAGTTGTATTTGTCCTCGTAATGGAAGCTATCATAAAGTTTTTCAAACTGCAATACTGACGTACAGTTGACGATGTCTTCTGGTAGCTTATTCCACGATTCTACGATTCTTTGCGAAAAGAAATTTTGTCTTACGTTTAGGCGATTTCTTTGCTTAAACAGCTTGAGGTCATGTCCTCTGTACACATATTCAAAGACTTGTACAGTTGGCCATGACCCTAAACAGCCTGAGGTCATGGCCAACTACTTTAACTACACGGCAATTCCTACAAACAAGGTACAAAACTGGGTGGCTTATGAATGGATGGGGTGAATGACTACAAAACTTCACTTGAATCGTCCAGTTTCATGGATGAAATGTAGCGTAAGCTTAAGAATATCTCTATTCAGTAAATTGGGAAAATCTTTATGGCCATACAATAAAAGTTGTAATAAAACTTCATTTGCAAGATTTACATATCCAAGTGGTCGTACTAATGCATAGATTCCAGCGAGAAGGTCTTGTCTTTGTACATCAAAGCAAGGGCAGAGCAACAAGAAGTGTTCTGTATCTTCAATACCATCATTTGTTGGACA
>REGM01000252.1:13966-26997 GCA_004194415.1 Aurelia aurita | reverse complement strand
TTGAAAAGAATTTCGGGATGATTATTTTCAGTCTTTCTTTTTGAAAATATTAATTCGACTGCTTGCTTTTGTGGATCAGGATTAAAGGACATCCTCCAATCATGAGCCCATTTACTGATCAACTCCAAATCATGGTTCATGTCACTGGCAGCTGTGTTTGAGTCTTGGACAATCGTAAAAAGTGACGTATCATCAGCAAAGAGCTTAACATTGCATTTTAAGTCTGCAGTTAGATCGTTTATGTAGACCAGGAAAAATAGAGGGCCTAGAATAGAACCCTGGGGCACTCCTGCTGAAACATTTCCCAAACTGGAGCTCTGTCCATTCAGTACAGTTCTCTGTTTTCGATTTTGTAAAAAATCTTTGATAAGAGTTTGTATGAAATTCTTGGTCTTGGCATGAAATCAACAAACTAGCTCTGAATATTTTATAAAACCAATTTTGTTGTAATCCATTCACCTAGAAAGAAATTGTGTGAACAGATTAGTGTTAGATTTGGTAAGAAGCCTGTGACCAGATCCAGGTATGTTAAATTTCTGGGTGTCTTGATGGATGAGAATCTCTCCTGGAAATATCATAATTCTGAACTAAATAAAAAACTGTCAAGAACATCTGGTATCTTCTTTGAAATTGACATTCACTTCCTCTTGACATTCTGAAAATCTTTACTATTCTATTTTCTCTTCATTTCCGTGTTATGGCTCAGCAACTTGGGGTCTCTCTTATGACACCCCTATGTTGAACCTTTTTCTTACTGCAGAAAAAGGTACAGTAAAACCCGCGTATAAGAACCTACAATATTGCAAGTCAGCCTAAGTTCTTAAACAATGAATACAATGGATTGGTTCTTATAAAATGGTAGTCTAATTGGACAATTTTAGCCTGCAGGTTCTTAATCCACTAGGTTCTTATACGCGGGGTTTTACTGTATTGAGGTCTATTATGTTTCATCCGCTTTCATCGCCTTCAACACCAATCTTCTTTTTCCTGAAAATTCTCAAACTGAAAGATATGATTCATCAGGACATTCTTAAATTTGTTTATATACGTCCCTCAACGGTCTCTCGCCTTTTCACTTTCACAACTATTTCCAGCTCAGTAACTCAGTTCATAGCCATGAAATTCGTCAGGCAGGGGGAGATGAAATTTTCCAATCCATAAGGAATACATTTCGATGTGGTCTTCGATCAATAAAGTATGTTGGTGCTAAACTATGGAATGGTATCCCAACTCTTATCAAGATGTCAGTTTTTTTTTAATATCTTCAAATCGAAACCGAAGAAATTCCTTTTCAACGAATATGGTCTTTAACTATCCCTACGTAGAGGAAACTTGCTTTGTTTTTCTTTCTCTATTGCATGTCAGGTTTTGTTATTCATTGGAGGCTATTCTGTTTTCTTTAGCAAAACTTTTTTCTTTAGTTTTAGTTTATATGTAAATACATGTCTTGTCTTGTAATGTTACCCTGTATTAATTTTCAATATAGTGTATTTTGTAGTTGTGTATCATGAATGTACTGTATATTAATTATTTAATTTTAAGTTAGGTTATGTATATTGTGTTCTTAGATGTACTTAGATATATTTGTAAACAAAAACTGAAACTGAAACTAACATATTTCAAACATAGGCTGTGATTTGGAATTGCATCATAATTTTGTTTTTTTAAACAACTTACGTTCCCAGTGCCACATGTCTCAGATTTCTAAACAACCACACACCATATGTTCTGATGCACAGCCTTTTATTCAAAAATGAAATGAGCTTTATCTTTGAAAAACCTAGGCTTTGGTCAATCTTCCAATAACTTTTGGCCACGATTGTAGCATCCAAAGGTACTTTCGGACACTGAGAAGCTAAGCTGAACAAGTAGTCCTTCCTCTTAATGCGAGAACGTCTTGTCATTCCTTTAGCATGGAATTACAGAGAGTGGGCGACTCTCCTCACTCTATGTAGCAAGTTTGACGGGGCGGGGACTCGAACCGCCAACCTTCAGAGTGTTAGTCCATTGCACTACCACTGAGCCATCCCCGCTGACAATTTTTCTCTCAATCAATGAAATTGTACATGGTGGTGGACGGAAAGTTTCTGCCTCTGCCCTGCCCTTGCCAAACCTAGTGGTGGGCAGAAATAAAATCACCTTCATATTTAATTTTTCATGAACATTTAAGTCAATGCTGTACAGATAATTTTTCAATCACTTCGAATTTTAGGAACGATATTTTGTCGAAAGAGCTTTATGCTTGGAACAGTTTTCACAATGAACTGTAAATCATCTACTGTATTGGTGTGAATAAAGATATTTGTGTACTCTGTTTGCAAGCCTACTGTGTAGGAGCTATAGTATCAATTTTCATGTTTTTGATATATTTTGAATAGAGAAGGCTTCAACTGAGTGAGATTGGAGTCTATACAGACCAATAATCGCTCAGTTATCGCAAAACGAAGCCAAAATTTCAGGTTACTTCTAAACCAGAGGTCTCTCCTTTCAGTAAATAACACTGTAACGAATTTCTCAGTATCGAAATGATTTCAAGTTGCCAAATCCACGAAAAAAAAAACAAAGTAAAAGCACTTCACTGCAACAAACATCAAAATAACTGCCAGAAGATTTCTTCCCGTTTCCGACAAGAAATGCTTTGAAACACATTGAATCTCCAACGTAGTTTCCCAACAGGAAAAATTATGGTTAAAGGGAAATAAACTTTTGATAAAGACGATATTAGAAACAGATATGTAATTTCATCCGTAGCATTTCGTTCCGTGAGAAAATATGGCTAAGCATCTTAACATTTCCCATCAATTGATGAATATCTTCTGCCCTCAATGAAAAACCCAACAGCGCCCAGAGAAGCTACCTGATGAAGTTTAAAAGCACCCGGGGTTTTGGGGAAAATTAACAACAGGAAGTCTGATTAAAACTCATTTAATTTTTGAATAAAAGACTATGATGGGTGGATGTCTAGTAATTTGAAATATGTGGCACTGGAAAAGTAAGTAGTTTGAAGAAACAGAATTATCCAAATCAATGCTTCTGTTTCAAAACTATTAGATAATTGGAAAGATGTTTGCTCTACCGTATATGCAGTGCATTTTCCCTTGCAATTAATTACCTTTCAGAAAAGCCGAGTTTTACTTGACAGTCAGATGTTTTTGACGACTAATCAAACATTGTATGAAGCTGCGTTAATTTTCTCAAAGAAGAAGGCAATGGCTTTATTTAAAATTTGATCATTAAGCGATGAGAAATGAACTGTATGAACAATGCAAAAATTGAATAAGTCTTGAAATATGAAGATAGAAAATCGATTCCGCTGCACAAATAATGGAGCTGGACAATTTCTACATCAAAACGACCGCAATGACGTCTACAAACAAGATCCATGTGGCCCCAAGCCATAAATGCGCACGACTGGCGAAAATTGTCGACCAAAGCTCCAATGCGCTAACCACGGCACTGACGATATCCTCAAAAATTTAAAACGCTAAAATAATCGAATAGTGCTCCAAACAAGCAGGTTGTTTTATAAAATATGCTTTGTTTAAGAGAGTGACTTTGCTTGATATTGCAAAAAGTGTCAAAAACAGTCCAATTGCTGCAAATTTCAAACGATAACAATAATGAAAAAATTGAATAATTCATGAAACATGAAGAGGTACATGAAAGAGAACATGCGTATCTCATTTACGACAAATTCATTGAATTCACTGAAAATTCATTTCATTTCAATAAATTCATTCAACCCCTTGATTTATGATTGATTTATGATTCAAAGTAAGACCCACTGTTAATCAATCAATTAATAAATTAAAGTTGAATAAAACAGGTGCGTCTTATCCACCCATTATTAATTTTAATAAGATCATTAGGAATTAAAAATTTACTGCGTTATCAATGCTAAAATTTAGATAATTCATTTTTTGTCAGAATTTGGGCTAAAATATTTGCTCAACATATTTCTATTCGAAGTATTGAATGCATATGTTTGATTAAGATTATGTTGATATGTGCAAATATAAACCATATCAAGCAAAATATTTCGTCAATAAGCTGCAAAAAAGGAAAATGCTTCTGATTTTTCAAAAAGTGTCCGAAACTTCAGTGTCCATAGTTTTTTCCAAAACATTTTCGCCTAAAAACTTTGGATGTTGATTATTATCAAACAATTGTTTACTCTGCCATGCACCTTCTTTATTTTTAAGAGGTCCTACGTTGATTGATTTTTGGAACCATTTGCCATTTTATAAGAAATTCCCATATATGTCTCCAGTCACCCATGCCTCTTTCCTTTTTTCTTGAAAACAAGTTATATGTGAGATACAAGTAGATGATTGGCTTTCATAAGAAACAACATTTGTGAAAATCGTATGGTTATGAGTGGACATACCAAAAGGATTGTAGCATTTGCTTAGCATTTACTTCCGCGTAGCGCGACCAGCCAAATCTGCTTCGAAAATGAGCCAAAAACCACATGTTTTCATCTTTCTGCAAAAATACATCACACATTTAAAAAACACAGGTGGATTGCAATAATTCAACTCCTGTCTGACAAATTTATGCATAAACAAATTGACTTGCCTAAAGATTCTAGGAATAAAAATTGAAATGACATCTTCCACTTCGGCTCTAAATAGTATAATTTTTTTATATATAAATTGGATCAGGACATAGTACAAAAAGTTTCTTAATTCAACATTAAAATTTCTGCATTTTAGTACCAAATGTTTCTTAATGTGTTTCTTATTTTTTAAATGCATGAATTATCATGTAGTTCCTAACACTGCTGCAGATATGTTTCTTGACATATCAAAAATCAGATAGGAAGTTAATAACAAACGGAAAGTTAATGTTACTCAAGAATAAGTGTTCAAATTCGTCATTTGCCATAACATCCTGGAATTCATCTTTTAAAAGTGTCTTACTACTTCTCAGAAATAGTACTAGAATTTCTTAGAATTTTGGCCATCTTAGTCCTACTTTCTTTTAAACCAGTTTCTTATAAAAAAACGTATGAGATTTCTACGTTGTGTTATGATTTTACCGTTCCCATAGGGACGTCACCAGACCTAAAAAATTGGGGTCGATTTAGTAAAGAATTAAGTTCTGAAAGGTATATCCAGCCATTTCTACACCGTTTTTGGTTACGAATAAATACTCAGTCCACCCCTTGGCGACGCCTTTGTTCCCAGCCAAAAATCATGCAGTCCCAGGTAGAAAATTAGAGCTGCCCGGAGAAAATTCTACTAACATTTTTCATCCCATGTCCCTTGCGTATACAGGACCTCTCACAGAGGCACTTAGACAGATTTATATTTAGCCTCGGACTTGATATGAAAATAATACAGGTTCATCCGATTTCTCCATTGTCTTGCCTACCACAAGGTGCTAAATAAAACAATCTCTCTAAAAAATTTGAGACATAAAAATGTAATTTCTAAGATCACAGTTGTCCTAGTATTGCATGACCTGGAGCTTTGAGAGAGCTTCGAGGATAAGGATCACGTATCCCATGAAGGCAAAGTAATGCACACAGAGCATGCCCAGGTTGCTATAGTTGGCTACGAGGGAAATGTTACAAATCCTGTCCTCGTCTGTTCCCATGGCTACAAAATTTTAAAGTTAAGCTAAAGCAATAAACTTTACCTGAAGTACTAAGATAAAGAACAAGATGTCATTTCATTAAACTCAAAAAATCATTGTGAGGGAACCAGTGGTTCGATTTCGAAAATGTTTGCTTTTGTGTTGAAGCCTGGCATCTCCTTGTACGAAAATATGAAATTTTGCAAGCTTTACGAAATTTCAGAAAATGCTAAATGCATTTTTAATTTTCCAAGAAATTATCATAAAATTATGCTGGTGCATGTAAACAGGAGTTCATTCTTCCAAACACCATAAAATCCCATTGGTAGAAAATAAACTGTTTATCGCGTAAACAAGATTTCATATATCACATCTCTTTTTCAAATGTGAAGCTTCTTACAAATATTCACCAGTACAGAAAGTCGCCGCAGCTATGTTTTCTAATTGACAATCAGAGGTTGTCCTCGATTGTTCAATATTGTATGAAACTACGTTCTTTTTTTCAAGGAAGGCACAGGCTTTGATTCGAATTGGATTATTAAGCGATGAGAGATGTGCGGTATGATCAATGCAAAAATTCAATATTTCATGAAACATGAAGAGATAAATGACAGAGAACATGCGTATCTCATTTAAGGCATGTTCAGATAAATCATCAAAAATTTATTTCATTTCATTAATTTCACCAAATAATTTAAAACATGAATGCTTCACATTCCCAAAATTGTGGGCGTGGCAATGAAAAATGCATTTTGATGCTGACAAAATTGAAGAAGTCATATTTTCTTGCATAAGGATCAAGCCCAACCCCTCCTTTACTGTTAGGAAATGATCAAGTCGCACAAAAAATAGAAACATAAGCACTTAGAATTGATATTTGATTCCAAATTAGATTGTAAAAGCCGTACCAGGCAGGCAATTTTGAAATCAAGAAGAGGCATTGGTATGGTTATGTACCTATCAAAATACGTATCCAGAAATGTGCTCGATTAGATTTATAAGTTTACGAGAGACCTCATTTAGATTATAATATATCACAAATAAAACAATATATCACAGATCCGATCCCGAAATGCAATCTCATTTTACACAAGTACTTGAGCAAACTCAGTATTCAGCTGCTCTAGTTGTGACTGATGCATGGAGAGGTACAAGCTACGAATTACGAATTACTAAAACCCTCAGGGACTGGTATGCTATGCCGATGTAAACTGCAGGACTTGGGTGAAAATTGGAGATAAATAGCTCCTTCGAATCAAAAGAAGAATTAGAAAAAACTGATTAATGAAGCAGAGTAAATCTTTTCCTATTAAGCACTCCTTGAAGAAGCTGTTTGTATGCCATTTATTAAATCCTATTTAATTTTTGTTTATAGAACTTTGCTCTTTTAGGTTGCGCGTTTGCGCGCGGGAGATCTTTGTGTGATTGTTGCGCTCTTCCGCCACCGAGGGCGTACCTCACTCAGGCGGCGACAAGTTTCATTGTTTCAGTTTTACACTCGTTTTTAAGCTGGTTTTCCGCTGGGCGATAAATTTTGCGTGACGCGACAAACATGGACCGAAAAATGTCGAGAAAAGTTTGTCAAAAGAAAGTATGTTCCTTTCTACATGCAATTCGATAAAAAAAGTTCACTCAACGAAGAAATAATATTTTTCCCAGGGACCTTATGCTCTCCATTTGTCGCGCTGCGCTACATTTGTCGCCTAGTGGCGAACGGGCTGTAATCGCATCGTTGCAGAGAGATCTTTGCGCGCGGCGGAAGGGACACAGTCCAGTTGCGCTTACAGATTTCAGCTAATAATAAAATAATAATAACAATAATCGTACCTATTATTGGCGTATTGGGGACTGTATTTGTCTCGTTGCTTCATATTGTAGACCGGCTAGCCTCCCATGGTTTTCGTTTTCTACTCAAAGGCCTATAAGATTTTGCTAGATTTAGGCCAAACTTTCGTCGGGCGCTACAAGGCGTCCGCAACTCTTTTTGGAAAATATACCTGACCAATGATCGTAGCTATCATAGGCATATTGGGGACTGTATTTGTCGCGTTGCTGCTAATTGTAGAACGGCTTGCCTCCCATGGTTACCCAATAGAATCTTCTTGGTATTACCATTGATCGATCCTTATCTTTCAAACAACATGTCAAAACTCTTTGTAAGAAAGGCAGCCAAAAACTTCATGCTTTTGCCCGGATATCCTGTCACATGGGCACAGAAAAATTGCAGCAACTAATGCGTGCATTCGTACTTTCTCATTTTAGCTACTGTCCACTTGTTTGGATGTTCTGCGATAGAACCTTGAATCAAAGAATCAATCATGTCCACGAAAGGGCACTGCGCATCGCATAGAAAGATTACAAACATGACTTCTCTTGGAACAAACTAATTCGGTGCCCATCCATATAAGAAACCTGCAGTTGCTTATGACTGAAATTTTTAAAACAAAATTCGATCTGAATCCAACTTTCATGAAGGAAATTTTCGTGCAGCGAAACATCGGTTACAACCTAAGACATGGTAACGACGCGCAGCTTCCAAAGGCACGCACTACTTTCTTTGGAATCGAAACTATAGCCTTCCTTGGACATAGAATGTGGCAGGTATTACCACCTGAGATAAAAGATTCTAGCACCCTTCCAATTTTCAAAAAGCAAATAAGGTGATGGAAAGGTGACAAGTGCAACTGCAGGCTTTGCAAGGTATATATACCACAAGTTGGGTTCCTAACAGGATAGACTTTTATGTTTTTATCCTCATGTAATTAGCCTTAATATATTTTAATTTATTTGTTCTTTAATATTGTATATATTGTATTGTAGAGTAGGCTTAAATTAGCTGTAAATTTAGCTATAATTTATTCTCGCCTACTGTATAAATAAATTAATGATGATGATGATGATGATGATGATGATGATGGTTTTTGTTTTCAACTCAAAGGCCTGTCCGGCGCTACAATATGTAGCGATGAGACAAATACAGTTTCCAATACGCCATTGATAGCTACGATCATTGGTGACATTATTTGTCCAAAAAGAGTTGCGAACGCCTTGTGGCGCCGGACGAAAGTTTGGCCTAAATCGGGTAAAATCTTATAGGCATTTGAGTAGAAAGCGAAAACCATGGGAGGCTAGCCGGTCTACAATATGTAGCAACGAGACTAATACAGTCCCCAATACGCCAATAATAGGTACGATTATTGTTATTATTATTTTATTATTAGCTGAAATCTGTAAGCGCAACTGGACTGTGTCCCTTCTGCCGCGCGCAAAGATCTTCTATCCAATTATTCGACTACAACATGGTGTCAGATGTTCATTTCACATGATGGATAAGTTCACTCCAACTGGAAGCTTAAACTTTGATGGCAATTTAGCCGAGAACTGGCGTAAATGGCGTCAAGAATTTGACTTTTATTTGGTAGCAACTGAGTCCGATGCCAAGAGTGAAAAGGTACAGACTTCGATTTTGTTGACGTGCGTTGGACAAAAAGGCCGTGATGTTTACAATACTTTCACATTTACATCTGCTGATGACAAATTAAAGTTAAAGCCTGTCTGGAAAAATTTACTGAATATTGTCAACCAAGAAAGAACATTACATTTCTCCGATACAAATTCTTCTCGTGTCGCCAAAAGGATGGTCAGTTATTTGATAATTTTGTAACTGATTTAAAGAAACTGAGTTCTGAATGTGAATTTAGTGAATTAAATGATTCACTCGCACGAGATATGATTATTGTTGGCTGCTCAGATCATCGCTTAACCCTATCTCACCTGGGCCTTTTTAAGCGGTCACAACCTGGGGGGGTTGATTCCACCCCCCCTCTTTTTCTCTGCTGTTACATTAGCTATGACTGTGTAACTTAGTAATTAGATGGACTTTGATGCAAACAATCAAAATCACGTGATAAAATCAAATTAAGTCTATTTTTCTTGTTGCTATGACAATAAAAAGATATGAAGTTATGATTATGATGATAATGGGTATCATGATTAAAACAATAAAATAAGGGATTAAATTGTAATGTTTTGTGTCGAATTGAGATGGATATCATTAAATACATGTATAGGCATAATATGTACCATATTTGAGATTAATATTTGTAATAGTTTCAAAATAAGTATTCAAATTTTGTCGACCACTCATTAAACAATTGGTTGCCATGGTTACGGTGCTATATTTAGAATCTTGAAATTTTCATAATTCGATACAGTATAGTTATAACGTTAAACTTAGCAATCTTGGGATGCTGCGTTGCATATGCTAGGAACGGCAAACAAAAACTTGGTTGTGGGGGTGGAACCCACCCCCCAGGTGAGATAGGGTTAAGGGAGATATTACTCAGGGAAGATACCCTTGAACTGAAACGTGCTGTTCAGATTGGTCAAGCTGCTGAACAAACCAAACTTGAGATTAAAGAATTTAATAGAGAGGAAAAGGAAGTTCATAAGATTGTGAAAGCTCAAAATGTTAATCCAAAATACAGAAGTGAAAAAAGTAGCGACAGAGGAAAAGATTTCTTCAAGAATTGCAAATTTTGTGCAGGATCACATGAACGTGGGAAGTGTCCGGCCTATGGGAAAAAATGTAACTCTTGCCAAAAGCTCAATCACTTTTCTAAGTGTTGTCACAACACCAAAAGGGTCAAACATGTTGAATGTGAGTCTTCAGATGAATCTGACCAAGACTTTTTTGTTGGCACCATCACTGCTGAAGATACAACCTCGTCTGGAAATTGCAGTTATGATAATGAAGAACAAACAGAGATCTACTGTGTAGGATTCAGGGGCGGCTGGCCCTGCTATTAGTGCTATTAGTCTAATAGCAATTTTTTTTCAAAGATTAGAAACTATTTTTGTCCATATTCACTGTGTTTTAGGATCTTTACAATTTGTTACAAATAAACGAACCAACGCTTTCAATTGGTCATTATTGGTCTTCTTTGAAATCAAAATGCCTGTTAACAAATATTTAACAAAACGAATGACGCACATTATTGCAGATTTCTCCTACTCTATTGCTTTTTTTGAATGAAATGGCCACGCTATTAGTTTCCTGATTCTAATAGCAGAAAGGTCCTATCAAAGATACCGCAGCTACGAAATCCTTTGTTTTCATCTGTCAGTCAAATCATTCATCAATGACTCAAGGCAGCCACGCTATTAGTTTCCCAAATCTAATAGCACAGGCAAATTCAGTCACAAGCTTTCTGAAGTACGCATGAAATTTGTAAAGAACTGTGCATACAAATTGTCGAAATGAGCTGTGTTGTTGTTAGCTCTGCTCTTGGGGTGTTTTGCTAAGGTTTTTCCTTACCTCAACTCAAGATAGAAGGCATGAACAGCGCTTATAACTGAAACAGGCAGGGCGCTCCATGCCCAAAGTGCCCCAAAGGTTACCATTAAAATAGGTCTTCAAAATCCGTATACAAAACCTTCCCTTGGATTTATGGTGATGGAGAGGACGAGGGAGAGGAGAATAGCTACTTTTGCTGGCTGTGTTTGATTATGGATGATAGGTAAGAATAACACATGATAGAAACGCCTTTCAAGACAGAGAGCAAAAGTCGATCTTGGTTGCGTTCACTGTTCATGCTATTAGAATTCCAATTCTAATAGCACGGCTCTGGTATTGTAGGCTGGGAGCCGTGTATTATCGATTCAATCTGTTGGCGGGTTTTAACTCGCAGCCATTCCGCAAATCTCTCCAAACCGTATTATTCAATTCAACTAGGCAGCAACAGCTAGCTGTTCTAGAATATCTAGCTTCGAGACAAATACAGTCCCCAATACCCCAATGATAGGTACCATCAATTGTGAAATTTATTTTCCAAAAACAGCTGCGGACGCCTTGTAGCGCCGGACGAAATTTGGCCTACATTGGGTAAAATCTTATAGGCCTTTGAGCAGAAAACGAAAACCATGGAAGGCTAGCCGTTCTACATTATGTAGCAACGATACAAATACATTTCCCAATACGCTTATGATAGCTACGATCCATGGTGAATTTATTTTCCAAAAACAGTTGCGGACGCCTTGTAGCGCCCGAAGAAAGTTTGGCCTAAATCTCGCAAAATCTTATTGGCCTTTGAGTTGAAAACGAAAATCATGGGAGGCTAGTCGTTCTACAATTAGCAGCAATGCGACAAATACAGTCCCCAATATCCCTATCTGGACCAGGCTTTTCTGAGCATCCTGAGGCCGGGGGGGGGGCTAAATTAGCCTCCGCTCAGAACTCCGAATTGACAAGGGCTAGAAGAAATAAAATTGGCCATCTTATGTAATTTGATGTGAAAAGTCCGAATTTATAATTTATATTACTCTAATTGTTGTATATTCGATATTCGATGACGTCATCATTTTTCTTTGTTTTAGGCCAAAAACAGTACTATTACAAATGTGATTGTAATATCTCACCCGAGAGGAATAATATGCTTATTTTAACTGTAATTGATAGATAAAATATCATAATCTCATAAAAACATAGTTTTATTAAAAAATAATGAACTTTGTAAACCTATATTTATTACCTAAATTCATTATATATATGACATCATCAATGACGTTATTTCTTGGAAAAACAATAAAATTAGGTTTTTTTCCATATTCTCTTATTGATTCATGGTTGAACTGAAAATTTCATCCAGTTATCTTACTTCTGTCAAGAATTATCTTACAATCATGGATTATTTATTTATTTTATTATTTAATCATATTTTAACACAAATACCCTATCAGCTATTTTAAATAAACTAAAAGAAAAATAATCGCTATAAATATATATGTACAAATTAAAACCTTAAAGATTTGCTGGTCTTCCTAGGGATCATGCTTCGGGAAGGATGCTAATTTTGTAGGAATTCCTTCAGTTTCCTTTTGAAAGTGGTGATCGTGGGGCTCTTTCTAATTTCCAATGGGGTTTCGTTCCACGTTTTTGCACCAGAAAAGAAAAAACTTCTTTTGGAGAATTCTAGGTTCTGCCTTGGGATGTCTAGATCTAACTGATTTCTTGTTGGATAGTTAGATATTTGAGATCTGGTGATAAGTCTTCCGCGTAGGTTGTCCGGGCAGAGGCCATTCATTATTTTATAGATCATTACTGCCCTGTCAAATTTTATTAAGTTTGAGACTGAAAGCCAATTGCAGCTCCATCCATCCTTTAATCTAGAGCCCTCTATTAGCGTTCGTGCTCTATTTTGTATACGCTGAAGATGATCAAGCTTTGTGTTCGACAAGCTGCCCCATAGTTCATCACAGTATCTTAGGTGACTCTCAAGCAGTGCCTTATACACTTGATTCAATTTTGATTGCGGGAGTATGTTTTTTAGTTTCCGCAGGGACGAGAGGGCACTTTTCATCTTACCCTTAAGCTTTTTATATTGCTCATTCCATGTTAGGTTTTCGTCTACGGTAACTCCTAGGTACTTAACTTTTTGGACCCGTTTAATTGG
>REGM01000251.1:428369-445314 GCA_004194415.1 Aurelia aurita | reverse complement strand
GGGTTATACTATCCCGCATACCTAAATATCCGGAGATATCCGTCGTCGGCAAAAACAGTTTTCCGAAGTAATCCTGAGACCGTACTGCGTGTAAAGAAATATCCTGGGGATTTCCTGGAGTTTTCTGCATCGGATATGATTAGGGAAATCATTACATTGGACAAGCATCGACGGGGCATCGACTTGTCTAGATTTCTTCGTGTCCTTTCTATTCAGTTCAAGTCAATGCAGTCTTGACATTAATCCTGGCAAACGAACCAAGCAAGCCAATCATTGATAGCCCGAATAAGAGACGATTCAGTGCTACTCGAAATAAACAATGCAATCATCGATTAATTGATTTATAAAGACCATAGCAAAGACCACGGAGTGATTTTATTCTGTGAGATCGAAGCATGATTAGAGGAATCATTAAATGAGACAGTCATCAGCTTGCCTTTACTTATTCGCACGTTTTCTGCCAAGTTCATAATTCAGTGCAATCTTTTATTGCATGACTTTGCAAAAGAAAACACCATCCATTAATTCGATTGATTCATGACTGATTGATTCGTGGACCATGGAATAATTCTGTTCTGTGATCGAGGTATCATTGATTGTAAGATTGATTCACAGATAATCCACAGATGATATGATGCCTCTTTATTCCGTGACGAAAATATAAATCAAGGATTACAAGCTAATCAATGTTTTAGTTAGATGACTAATGAGGATTCTTGATATTTGCATGAAAGTTATTTTTGATGCTTTGTTCGCTGTACCTCTTTTTTTGTGGAACTGAAACTAGAAGTTTGACTCTTCAATCCACAAATCAAAGGGTGAAGATATTCGCAATTTCGATATATTATATTTTCGGTGTCCTCTCTGCAGGTTGCCCCCTTCAATTTCGGGCTGGATCCGCCCCTGGGCCCCCGCCAGCTTCAACTGTGTCGATTCACTTGAAAATTTGCATTCGAACAACACCACAAAAGAGTTTACTGTACGGTAGATGATATGAAATTGTTTGAGATTATTTCAACGGATTTTAAATGATATTTCAAATAAGCGTTAATGGTTTTGATTGAGCTCAGTTAAGTCAGACATATTTTAGCTGATAGTAAACAGTAGATAATAGACAATAACGCTAAAGATGGTGGCCGCGCAAAGCATGCTGGTAAAAAGCTCCCTGACGACCACCTAGCAACTACAAATTCTAGACTGCCGTTTCGACTAGCTAGCTGTGGTAAAGTTCGAAACAAGTAATCAATGTAAACAAGTAATCTTCAATTCGAATCAAAACTTCACTTTTGCTGCTTTGGAAAGGTTTCATATCGAACCATGTTGCATTGTTGCATTACGTCGTTAGGTGGTCGTCAGGGAGCTTGTTACCAGCATGCTTTGCAGCTACACACAACAGAGTCTTTGGAGCTGCCATCTTTAGCGATATTGTCTATTATTGTAAATAGTTCTCAAATTATTTTTAAAGATAATAACTGCTCTCAAACATTGCTTTTTTTACCGTAACACATAATTTACAGAAGTTAGAGGAAGGGGGGGGCAAGGTTTCTTAAAGTAGTACTATTGCGCAGCTGATTGGCTCCTAAAAACAATGGAATCCGATTGTTGGACCCTCTATTGTTGCATTCTATTCTATTGTTGCATTCCATTGTTGCCACCTTCTTCTGAGGTACAAAATGGCACCTGTTTCTACAACAACAATGTTTTTGGGAGCCAATCAGCTTCTTTAAGTTAACCAAGGCTAGTAGACTATTAACTATGAAAGTTAACCCTTGTAAAAGACTGATGGTAAAAAAAAACTACGTTAATTTATTTGCTGTAACTATTTTATTCGTCTAAGTGCACACAAACGGAAAGACTGAGTTCAAAACTCTTTCTGAAAAATACGAAATTCACTTTTTAAGTGTTGCAATAGAAGTGACGAAAAATGATATTAAATAACGATTATCTAAATATTTATAGCTTTACTATTTTATTGAAACATAAATTTATAACGAGCTTAGGTTTTTATAAACCAGCGTTAAAGTGCCTCTTCACCATAAAGTTTAACACCCGTACTTTGTTCTTTGGAATGCGCTGATAACGAATCTTCAAATAAATTTTTCATTGGGTGGTTGGGTACTGAGCTATGGGGGTTTTTCGCACCCCCACTCTTGATTCAGGACCGCGTTTTCCGTGAAGCTGGGAACGAGTGGGCGTTGATGTCATAGTAGGAAACGAAAATCTATTCATTTGATTTGAAAGGCCTACACGGAAACAACAGGATCGAAACTTTCACTGCACTCCATCGCTCATTTATTCGCATTTTAAGATGTCTTCCTCAGAGAGTGATATTTCAAATGATAGTGACAGCCATTCCTGTAACTCTGAAGACCGTTATTCGGCTGTTGAAGTTGAAGAAGAAAGCGAAACTTTGGGTGCTTGCGCTGCAGCGGGCATTGCGGATGTCGATGATGAAGATGATTTTGATAACGACGAAAGACCTCATCAATTCGACCCAGCAGCCCAGTGGCAGACGAAGCATACACTGCTGAATATCGAAGGGACATTGCAGAAACTCGAGAAGAGGAACACAGACTAATTCGTCTTTTTGAGGGTGTCGAGACGCTGGAATCTTGGTATGTATTACCCTACATCGATTCGATTCANCCTGTTTCTACAACAACAATGTTTTTGGGAGCCAATCAGCTTCTTTAAATTAACCAAGGCTAGTAGACTATTAACTATGAAAGTTAACCCTTGTAAAAGACTGATGGTAAAAAAAAACTACGTTAATTTATTTGCTGTAACTATTTTATTCGTCTAAGTGCACACAAACGGAAAGACTGAGTTCAAAACTCTTTCTGAAAAATACGAAATTCACTTTTTAAGTGTTGCAATAGAAGTGACGAAAAATGATATTAAATAACGATTATCTAAATATTTATAGCTTTACTATTTTATTGAAACATAAATTTATAACGAGCTTAGGTTTTTATAAACCAGCGTTAAGATTCTAGCTTTGATATAATCGACATAAATGTAGTGCTTTGGCTCTTACAGTCAACTTCTATCTACCCATAGAAGATTTTGACAAATTAAGGATGTTTTCAAAAATGTAACAAATTAGAAAATTTCTAGCAAGCATCATTGTATTTTTTCCACCATTCCTGATGGGAGCAAATTTCTATTTGCAATGGCTTAGGAATTGGTAATTGGTGAAGTAACAATATCAATTTTGAAACGGTGGTAAAAGTGCTAAGGCTAAGTTCTCTTGGCCTCCGTGTTAAAACTTCTTTCTTTAAATTAAATTGATGCGAAACTTTCATGAAAAATTTAAATATCACATCATGCTTTAGAGATTTTAAACCTGTTATATTTTACATGGTGCTTTTAACTCATTATTTACAGTTTAATAATTTAAAGACCCATTGCTAACCATGATCCTTTGCGACCCCAAAGTCGACTTTCGTATGATATAAAAGTCATTTCTGGCCCAGGTCGTTTGTTCTGCAATTCATTCGTCCCGTAAAGGATCATGGTTAGCAATGGTTTTTAACTAAACACTCGATTAATAATATTCTAAATAAAGTTTCAAAAAGCTGTTTATGTTGAATAAAGTCAATCTGTTTATAAGCAACAACGCCATTTTAATTTGCCTTTCCATGGTGATGACACAAAGTCACGTGACATTCCACCATTCCCATTTACTGTGATGAAGAAATGAACATAATTACAGTTTAAATCAATTTAAATTAATTAAATTTGAACATACGATCTCAGATACACTTGGTGCAAATTCAATTAGGCCTTTGATCTATTGTTTAAAAACAAATCAAATCAGTTGAATATTTAATAAAAAGATTGTTTGTTTTATTAGAATTCAAATCCGATTTCTGCCAATCATGATTTTCTTAGCCACAGCTTATCAAAGTTTACTTTCAACGCGTAAAGGGAATGTAAGCATATAAAAGTGGCTCAAGCCACTTGTGTTTAAATTCTAGCCAATCAGATATCAGTATTTCCTGTTGCCGTTGATGAGTTACCCAAATATGGTGCGGTGCGTGTCAAAATCTATTGTCTTTGCACGGCTATTTTTATCAAAGGCTTATATATGCTTACATTCCCTTTAAGGTCTATAACTTAACATTGCTATTTTCGTAATCTTAAAGTGGATGACCTGAGTTAAAAGATGAGATCTCATAGGTTTATAAATAGCCTATTGTATTTAATCATTCAAGGCGTGGAGAAAGAAAGCAAAGCCAAAGAACACAATGACATGTTTTGGTTTGTCTTTGTCCTATTTATAGACTGGCGCCTTATAGCTCAGGTCATTCACTTTAATTGGGCACGCATTTGAAAATCGCAAATTAGGAAACCAAACCCCCTTGAAACAAATCAACTGCACAACCTAAGAGTATCCCAAGAAATAACGACAAAAAGGTGGCGGAAGGGCTTTCTTTTCTACGCATTTAACGGATGAATAGATATCAAAGCAATGGAACTGTAAGTTGAACCTAATCTAAAATCCCAAAATAAAAAGGATTGGATTTTCGTAGTTGAAAAAACGTTCTGTCAAATTGACCAGAAAAGAAGCCAATCGCAGCTCAGGATTTTAAATTTACGGTCGAATCAACTGACCAAACCAATGAGAATGTTGACAAATTGCCAAATTGAATGACGAATCAACTGACCAAACCAATGAGAATGTTGACAAATTGCCAAATTGAATGACGAATCAACTGACCAAACCAATGAGAATGTTGACTAATTGCCAAATTGAATGACGAATCAACTGATCAAACCAATGACTAATTGGCAAATTGTTGAAAGATTTTTCACCTAAAATTTGAGATTTTCTTGCCCAGCAATCGTTCCCCGATTGGTGACGTCACAAAAATTGCTTCACAAGCTGAGTTATGCATTTTTTGAGCATACCGTCTGGTTGAAGGACCCACAAGAAGACCATTACCGAAGCTGACCAGACCACCTCTATGGGCAACTCATTTCAAGGACTTTAAGCTTTTCTCCGAAGAGAGAAGCATAGAGATCTTTTTAGGATGAGTGTAATCATAATCGTTAACAAGCAGTGCTGGCCAAACATTGCAGATTTGCTTGCCAAGAAACGTTTTGTCTTACTCCTCAAAACATGCTTGACAAACAATTTTGCTTGTAATAAGCACAAAATGTTATTAACTTCTCGAAATTATTTCCCAATAAATTCTGCCTCGTTCTACTTGTCAAGCAATTGCTTGCACGCTATCTATCTATCTATTTATCTATCTATCTATCTATTTGTATTTAATGCTTTGGGACGTGGCCAAATGGAGACATTTCTACCTGGCAAGCAAATCTGAAACGTTTGAAAAATAATGTTTCCTCGTCTAATAATGTAAAACAAAACGAAGAAATATTTCCAAACCTGCATGTTGATATCCGTTGCCTCCACTTAGGATTCCATCTATTCCATTTGCTGTTGTATTGAACAACCCATNCAATTTTGCTTGTAATAAGCACAAAATGTTATTAACTTCTCGAAATTATTTCCCAATAAATTCTGCCTCGTTCTACTTGTCAAGCAATTGCTTGCACGCTATCTATCTATCTATTTATCTATCTATCTATCTATTTGTATTTAATGCTTTGGGACGTGGCCAAATGGAGACATTTCTACCTGGCAAGCAAATCTGAAACGTTTGAAAAATAATGTTTCCTCGTCTAATAATGTAAAACAAAACGAAGAAATATTTCCAAACCTGCATGTTGATATCCGTTGCCTCCACTTAGGATTCCATCTATTCCATTTGCTGTTGTATTGAACAACCCATCGACTGTAAGTGGTGTTGAAAATGATGCACTTGATGCAGTAATAATGTTCCAATCTTCATCAGATAGACAGTAATGCTGTTGAAAATAGTCGCCATAAAATTTCATGTTCACGCCCTTCTTGTTAGTTCCGTACAACTCTTTATTTGCAGAATCGTAAAATGAGATGTTTGATAAGAAAGGACTGAGACCTGAAAAGAAAAGTGAGAAGATAAAACCATTAAAAGAAGAAAAAATTATCAAACAAACTATCAATGAACAATCGTCAGGGTGGTGCATGGAAAGTTTCTGATCCCCATAAATGTTTAGTGGTAGTTTTGCGAACCAACTTTAAATCAATACATTGTGTAATGTAAAACGCCAAAGCTCTGGTTTGGAGGTGGAGGCAAATTTGTCCTTTGAAGATTAATATATCTTCTCTCAAAGCACCAATATCAACAAACAAGGTATTTATGTTCAAATTAACTATCGAGGTAATGTTTTAAAAATGATTTCGGATTGATCCATGCTAAATTATGATTGTTAGGGTTGACAAAATCTGTATACATTTTTTTTGGGACACCCGGTATGCTTTTAACTTTTCAATTGACTTTGATGTTGCAGCTCACTCAAAATAAAATTAACTTTCCATTTGGTTGTTTGTTCGTAAGCTGGAATTTACTGGCAGCCTGAATCAATCACCAAGTGATCCAGAGCATGGAATAAATAGGAAAAATTAAATTTCGAAAATGTGCTAATTTTTACATCCCCCTTAAAGAGGGTATCCTTTGGCTTTACAGAACGCAACAATTTTCAAAACTGGACAGCCCACTGATGAGAAATTGAATTTTTTAAGTTTATCAAAATTTCAAGTGGTTGTTTACTTTAGAATTTCCGGTGCAAAGTATCGTTTCCTGCCAACTTTACAATGTCATAAATCAGCCTAGAAACATGCGATTTTCGTGCTCTTTGTACGAAATGGTCAGCAATCAAGTGGTGTCCAACGTATGTAAAAAGGTTTTACATAGAATGTAAGATCATGGGTAGATGGACACTGTTTTGATGAGTACTTTTTGCAACAAATTTCGTGAAAAATTGACATTTAAAGTTGAAAACAAAAATTCTAGGTAATTCTAAGTGTTAGGTATTAATATACTAAAATACTAGAACCTATTTGGAGCATTCCTGCCAAAGGGCCCGTTTCAGATCGTTCTAGTTTTTTCGTAAAAAAAGTTTAAAGATTGCATGTGACATCGGTTTTCCTTGCCTAATTTCCTTGCAAAACGGTGAGAGTACCTATCTTGACTTTTTTCTTTGAGGCAAGGGTTTTACAAGTGTAGAATTGGTTCTTAAGAAACCAAATAAGGTATTCTGTATAAAGAAAAAGTCAAGATAGGTGCTCTTGTCGTTTTGCAAGGAAATTAGGCAAGGAAAACCGATGTCACATGCAATCTTTAAACTTTTTTTAAGAAAAAACTAGAACGATCTGAAAAAGCAGGAATGCTCTTTTGGCAGGAATGCTCCAAATAGGTTCTAGTATGTTAATATATTAATACCTAACAACACCTAGAATTACCTAGAATTTTTGTTTTCAACTTTAAATGTCAATTTCTCATCAGTGGGCTGTCCAATTTTGAAAATTGTTGCGTTCTGTAGAGCTCAAGGATACCCTCTTTAAGGGGGATGTAAAAATTGGCATATTTTCGAAAATTCATTTTTTCCTATTTATTCCATAATTTCGTCGATCTGGATCACTGTGGCGGTTAAAATTGTCCTTTGTTCTCCAATAATGTCGAAATCAAGTAAATTTCAAAATAAAGGGTTCTAGAATTGTATTTGAATTCTTCCTATATTTGAAAGTGATTAACACTTTTGTTTATTTATAGCACAACATTGTCAACCCTTTTCCAAATCTTGAAAAATCAAATACAACGCTAGACCCTTCTTTGCAACATTCGCCTGTTTTTGACATTGTTTTGAAGTTGGAGAACAAATGAAGTGCTGTTTTAAAAACCAACAACTTATTTTTACTTTCTTGTGCCATAAATCAGCAACCACTTTTCAGATTAACTCAAATAAGGTCTGAAGCTTTAAGTTGAAGCCTATCCTATGCAACGGTATAAAAAACGGGACGCTTGAAGTTGCAGCTCCTTCGCAGCAACCAAAAAATATGCCACAATTTGTTTGGAAACCTTGTTTTGTAAATAATTGGTTAAAGGACAATTCCGGGGTGTATAAAAGTAATGTCAAAAACAGCCTTGCCAACTCCTGACGAAGAATTGCGACTTTTTTCCATATTTAGGCATCCATAACGGCTGCCAATGTGTCAAACGTTTTCCATAAGTTAGGCCCAAGTTCGTCGCCATTTTGGAAGAGTTCACGATGAGGAGTGTAGCCTCGCTTTAGATGCAAGACGGTGATGTCAGAGCTTACGAGATCTCGTTTGCGTTCAATATGACGTCAGTTCGCAATGACCTTCTGGTCAATGACGTAGGTTCGCAATTACCTTCAGATTATAATACACAATTTCGAAGAGAAAAGACGCAAAAAGTTACAAAAAAATACGATACACCATTCATAACAGTATAATCTTTCATTTTATGATGAATCATACCAACCCCGGAATTGTCCTTTAATGTAAAAAACAAACCTTTCCATGTTCCAACAGTCGCATTGTTGTAGTAACAATTATGTCGAACTTTTACTGATAGCTCTTCGTATGGGCCGCAAATGAATGTCAGTGATCCAGTTTTGTCCACGATCGTTGTGAAGCCTTCCATTGATTTAGGCCTAACTAAAAAAATCCAGTTGAAGGAATTTCATTGATTGTATCAAATAAATAAAGGGAATCAACGGAATCAAAAGCTGCGCGCGCACACGTCTAAAATTAGCCAATTGTATTTGATGATCTCGGCACGTGCGCGGACAATGTTGTGTAGCTAAAGAAACAATGGCGTGTGTAAGCTCCCTAGTTTCACCTAGCTCCGTTCAATCTGCGAGGAAACGAACATTTTGAAAAGAGGCAAAGAAGTATATTTTTACGGTCTGTGAAATAGGTGAAGAACTTTGTCATACACTCGGTATAGACTTGTAATTTTTGTTTTAGTTATCGCTACTGTTAACTTCTCAATACCCCCTTACAGCTCAAAAACAGGACTTGACTGTTCTGCCTCGACCCTGCTTCCACGTCACTCAGTCGAACCAGCAGTCGAATTTAGTCGAAGAAGTAATTCTAAAACATTGAACTTTTCCTTCATCAGTCAAACGCTCAACGGCCTCGTTTCTGTCGATGTACAAAAAAGATCTGAGTCCTACTTTGGGTTTGCCTTTGAGTGTAGCTAAGACTGAAGCAATGATCATAGGGAGTAATGGAAAGCCGCACTTGGCTAGTTTGCACTTTAGCGGACACACTTTTAACATTCCCCCGTGTTTGAATTTTGTATTGATTTTTGGGTAGAAAATGCATCAGTACTTAGATTGAAAGATACTGATTGAACAAGCGGGGGTTTGGGGGGCGGCAGCCCCCAAAAATTTTAAACAAAAAGAATATATCGATCACCGGTTCCTGCTGCAGTTTTAGGCCATGTTTAGGTCATTTTGACGTTCTCCCGCAAGTGCGAATCAGTCGAATCACGTTAAAATTTTGCATTATCCAATCAGATGATAGATTTCCTATTGCTATTGTTTAGAAAGCCAATCAGCAATCAGTTCTTACAATATAATTCAATTCAACCTCTGTTTTCCTTAGAAGCTGTGTCCGCCAAAGTGCATTTGACCCCCGCACTTTAAGATTGGTTCCGAGGATATCAAGTTAGTAAAGGAGGTCAAATACCTTGGTGTTCAAGTCGACGAACAACTTAAATGGGCCTCTCAATTGGCCTTAACAACGAAAAAGATCTCTAGAGGTATTGGTATACTACGCTATGCAAAGCAGTACCTCCCGATTTCAACTGTCAAGACTATGTATAAGAGTTTAGTGGAGCCCTACTTTAGATATTGTTGTCCTGTCTGGGGAAATGCTGGTGTGACTGTCATCGACAAATTGCAGAAACTTCAAAATCGTGCTGCAAAACTGGTTACCAACAGTCCATTTGATGCGACATCCTTACCAGTTATTCGGGCGCTTGAATGGCCCACTGTTAGGGAGCTTATTGATTTTGAATCTCAAAAAATGGTTTTCAGATCCCTTAATGGTGATGTGCCTTCTTATATGAAAGACATTTCATTTTTGTGAGGGTCAACAACTCTACTGTTCGTTCTCTTAGGAATGCCGATGTCAACCTCAGGTTGCCCTTATTAAAATCAGCAGTGGGGCAGAAATGCTTCTCGTACCGAGGCGCCAAACTTTGGAACAGTCTTGGCACTGAAGTCAGAAATTCCTCTACCTTGAGAGCATTTAAAAAGGAGCTGCAAAAATAGAACACCTAAAATTGTTTCAGTTTTTCTTTAGTTTATTTTATGACAATTCGTAATTTACTTTAGTTATATATAGCATATCTTGTATTTATTGTAAATTAGTATAAGTTTTTAGCATGGCCCCCTGTAAATCAGTTCTCTAACTGAGGGGCTACCATGGGTAAAAAAGATAAAATGTAATCTAAATCAATCTAAATCAATCTAAATCTAAATCCAATTTGAGCGGTAAGCGAGGTAATGGTTAAGGTAGTAGTAGTAGTGATAACTAGGACGAAAATCATAAGTTTACACCCGGTACAGTGGCTCATCATCATCATCATCATCATCGTCATCATCATCATCATCATCATCATCATCAGCTAACGTAGGTCTACAGCTCACCTAGCACAATAGTTAAAATAATTACGTGGCTGAGAATTACCTCTGTTGCTGTTTTTAAGAAAATCTATATTTGGCACTCATGACCCAATAGGCTTATCCTATCTTACTCAACTCAGGGTTGGTCTCAGCAAATTAAACTTTTATAAATTCAGGCACAATTTTAGAGATACCATAAATCCAATGTGCCCTACGAACGATGGTATCGAGGATACGGAACACTTTTTGTTGCTCTGCCCTTCCCTTGAAATACCACGTAGAGATCTTCTCGCTGGAGCTTTTGCTTTGTTACGACCATTTGGATTCACCAATCTTCCAAACAATGTTTTAATGGAGATTTTGTTGTATGGTGATAAAAACCTTCCCAATGAACTTAATAAAAGTATACTTCTGTTAACTCTACAATTCATCCATAAATCTGGTCGGTTTGATTAGAAATTTTCAAACTCCCTTATAAGCCACATAACCACCATGCCCCCTAGTAAATGTTCTTTTTGTTCATAATAGTCATGTGTTTTGTTCTAGTCGTGTAGTTTAGTAGTTTTTATCTCTACGTAATGGCCGCGGGGTAGATACAGCCTTTTGCTCCACGGGGTATCGTTCTAGTAGTATTGTAGAGTAATTGTGTAAGTAGTGTAGTTTGTAATATGTATTGTAATATTTTATTGGAAAAGAAAAAAAAAATTACCTGGTTGAGGATGGTTGTAGTAAAACTTAAACGAGTATCTCCGATCTTTAATCAATGAAGAAATCTCAGTCTGCTTGTTATCCACATCCGTGCAATTTCTCCTTACGCAATATGACACATCAAGGATGAAAAGTCCGTCAAACATTTTGTTGTCCCTTATGTTCCATCTTGGGTTTCCAATCACCTTGATTGTGAAGAAAAAACTTCGCGAATTTTCAAATACAAGCTCATTCACCTGTGAACGATAAAAAGAGACACCTTTAACACGACAGGCACTTCCCCTACAACTGGACTACGGCAATCTCCGATATCCCAACTACCCAAGAATTACGACGTCTCCTATGCAGATGTGGTTTCTATTGCGTCTGACTTCAATGGCCTCCGCCTTTCAGGAGATTTTTGAGCTTATCTTAGATATGCATGCCCCTCTCAAAAAAGGAGAGTACGAGGTGAATTTGCACCTTGGCTAATCAATCCATTAGAAACCTAATGAGGGATAGGGATTTGGCAAAGAGGGCTGCTCAAAAATCTCCTGAGAAATGGAATGTGTATAAGCAACTTAGAAATAGAGTTTTAGATAGATCCTTGAAGTCAACAATGCCAGCGAGTTTAGACATTGAGGGCAAAAAACTAACCAAGGAAGGAGATATAGTTGAGGCATTGAATCACCATTTTGTTTCGGTTGGACCAAAACTAGCAAGCAAAGTCGACCTTAACGTCTATGAATATTGAAGAACTAGTTCAGAAGGCACAAGAGGAGTTGATCAATATTTCTGAATGGATGAGGTTAAATAAATTAAGTGCCAATCCTAAAAAAAAACAGAGTATATGATAATTGGGCACCCTCGTAGAACTAATAATAAAGTCGAGGTACATGAAACATTGAGACTGAATGACTCAGATATAAAACGAGTAAAATACCAAATCACTTGGAGTCATTGTAGACGAAGGGCTTAACTGGGAAGAACAATTCAAAAATGTCAGAGGAAAAGTTCGTGGAGGCCTAACATCTTTAAAAAAGATGAAAAACATCCTCCCGCAATCTCAGTTAAGCAATGTATATCGTGCTCTTATAGAAAGTCACATGCGATATGCGGATGTTATTTGGGGTAGCCTCTCAAATTCAAGAAAGGAATCCCTTCAACATCTTCAACACAGAGCAATTTCCATGATAGATACGTCCAGAATAAAAGACGAATGGTCAAATAATTTCCTACATGTCGAACAACTTATTACGTTTGATCGTGCAGTTATGGCCTATAATATCATGAACAGACTCTGCCCAGAAAATCTTTAGAACAAATTCCAACAAAGATCACAATACTCCAGTTACAATACGCGATTCTGTAGAGATCTCCAGATTCCAAGGTACAATCTAGAGTATGCCGAAAAAGGATTTTCCTACTCAGCTCTTGAGCTTACCACCTAGTGCCAATTTAAAAAGCAACTAAAAATATATTTGACGAGCTGAAAGCCAATTAAACACGAATCCCTGGAAGAACAGCACCTGTCATTAGCTTAGAAGTTTTTTTGTATATGATATTAATTAATATACCTGTATATTTTTGTATTATTAAATAGTAGCTGAAGGGATATTGTGTATAAATAAATTAAAACGAAAAAAAAAATGACTAGGAAAACTCTCTAAAATTCCTCAAATTTTGCTCGTTCTGACGTCTCCTATGCAGATGTGGTTTCTATTGCGTTTGACTAGGAAAACTCTCTAAAATTCCTCAAATAGTTTATTTGTGGCTGCCTGTCAATAATGTGGATTTAATTTGGCACACCCGAAATTACAACTCTTACATACCTTGATGACTTTCTCTGATGTTGTTGCATTATACAAAATATCTCCCTCGTCGTTTCGTATTCCTCTGACTGAAACTAGACTGAGGTAAGGTGGCAATTTTAGTCTTGTGAGTATATTGTACGCTCTTTGCTTCGAGGTCCAAAAGTTATGATAAAACTCCACTTTCAAGATAAAGTTTTCGCCGACCGCATAATTCTTTATTCCATGAAGGACACCGTTCCATTCCTTAAGGACTACTTTCTCCCGTCCAGTTCTTCGTAATTTTAAAGTCCTTGTTTCTTTAGCCATAAAAAATTCACCTTGACTGGCTGTTACTGTCATTTTGGCTGGAATTATGTTAACGGATGGTGCAATAAGGTTCTTGTGATCCAAAACCTATCAATCAATCAATCAATCAATCAATTAGTCGAATATAAGGTCCAACCAAAAACCATGCAGAGTAAAACTGTTTTTGGTCATACAACTACCATCATATTTCAAAATACTGCAAGCTAGGTATCATCTAAAAGAGCTTAGCGGGCAGACCTTGAATCTCGAAAGCGTTATGAAATTTTGTTAACTTAAGAGTTTGTCCTTTGGGAATTATTTGAAGTTTTTTAACTATTGATGATGAAAAACAATAAAGTCTGGATGAACAAGGACAGATTTCGTAACACAATAGCATCAGTTGCTTTTGATTGACACCGCAATTCAAAGCGATTAGCGATTGCAGACAAAAGAAATTCTCTCGACCAGTAATTCAAAACAAACAAAGCCGCAAAAGTTGCTGTGAAACCCATGTAGCTAGCTTGCTCGTCGTGCATTCCAGAAATGGTTTATAAGAGGAAACATGAGCATATATCGAAAGAAGAAGGATATATCTAAACATCTGCCTCGGGCATTCTTTTTATTTGGCTCAGAAGCTGAGCAGTAAGTGTTTTAATTACACCCAAAAAAATACGAGAATTGAATCGCGTACCACTCGGCTTTTGAACCAAACAAATAAAATGCCCGAGGCAGATGTTTAGATATATCCTTCTTCTTTCGATATATGTTCCTAACTTCGCTTAAAAACCACGTTTCGCGTGCACAAGGCAAAAGTTTGCCCTACTGGTTTCAGGGCAACTTTTGCGGCTTTGTTTGTTTTGAATTACTGGTCGAAGGAATTTCTTTTGTCTGCAATCGCTAATCGCTTTGAATTGAGGTGTGAATCCAACGCAACTGATGCTATTGTGTTACGAAATCTGTCCTTGTTGTCTGGATGCTAAATCCAAATCTTGGATCAACAATTTAATTTTAATAAAGAGAAATTTTTAACAAAGCCGTTAATTGAAAAGAAATGACACACTTACCTTTAAAAGTAACTCGTAGGTAGCGCTTTGCCAAAGTTGATGTATTTCCATTTTCACTTTATGATGACCTATTGACGTAGACTGACATGTTTTTTTAGCATTAATACTTTTAAGGCCATCCTTGCATGTTGCTTTGGTCCACCCAGCAAAGTAGCACGAGAAATACATCAAAGGGTATCCATTTTCCACGTCTACAGCTGCTTCAAACACAAGAGGTCGATCAGGTGAAACATAAAACCCATTCAAATCAAGTTTGAATAAAACCATATCTCCAATACCAGCAACTTTGTCTGAAGGGAAGTACGAAACTTTGATATTCATGCCTGTGAACAAAATAGATTTGAATCAAAAATTTGAATAAAAAAAGAACAAACCTACCGGGTAGATTTTTGAAATCTGAAGATCCATGCATGGGGAGTTAGACACCGCAGTTGTACTTACATTGCCTTCATGATAAGAGTGATTCTGTTTCCTATCCTTGTGTCAGCCGCCATTTTGAAAGTTCTGCTGTTAAGTAGGTTCTGTTGTTAAGGAGGTAGCGAAAGAGAGAAGGAAGGAAAGAAAACGAATTCGTTTTCTTTCCTTTCTTTCTTTCGCTATCTCCTCCGTATAACTATATAGATAATTTCTTTCCTCCGCAGAAGCATATTAGTTGCGGCGCTCCTCCATAAAAGCACACATGCAGTGTCTAACCACCCATGATCCATGGTTCGATTCGCACAAGACTGCAAAGCAAAACATTTTCAAGTTGTGGTAAACCATTAAATAGGATACTTTGGGGTTTTCGTTTCTGTATCCTTGTTTCCCTGTAAATGTTTTTCCTTTTCTGTGTCTTCGTCCCCCTGTGGGTGTTTTCATTTCTGTCTTTGTTTCCCTGAGCTTTCATAATGACACTGCACCGGCGAATGCAAGCCAAGAGAGAAGACAGAGCCTGCAAGGAACCCATTACCGAAGCCGTACAGAACATCAACGCTTGGCTTATTTGAAACATAAATAGACCTTTCGGAAACTATTTTCAACTTGAGACAAAGGCTACAAAGCCCCGCCCGCGCAGCCAAAGATCTATGCAGGGCCTATTTTGATGTAAGTACGCACAAAAAACGATTCCTTCCGTTGCTAAGAACAATGCCCGCTTTTGGGATTTAACTCCACACTATACTGAGGCAAAGGCTGCATTTAAAAGATGTGACGTAGTTTGCAACAAAGCCTATCATCGGACAACTTCAAGCAGCCATTCTTTCAGGGAGAGTGTTGGTACTTCAGTAGGCGGCAGCAGTACTCGAACCCATAACATTCTGGACAGAAGAGAAGCTCGGTAGCCACTAGGTTACCTCCACCAACCAACAACTTACCAGCACAATTGCCTGGACGAAGCAGAGTTGTCAAATTGCCACAAACGGGTAAAAAAGCAGTTACAAAGTTCTCATCATAACATTACGGGTAAGATCCTGATAAAGACCGGTCAAAATTTGCTTCTTTAAAGGCATTTCAATATAATGATAATGATAAGAAATAATTTTACCTTGATAGCAAGGAGGAGCACTTCTTAAATCATCAAACATCGTAAAACCCCAATCACTGCTCGCTTCAGCTGAGTTGTCCACAATTTTCACTTTGGCACATTTTCCCTTGAATTCTGTCACATCCCACCACATTCGAGCCATCGTATATTTCTTTCCAAAAGCTTCAAATATTTTACTTCCACCAGATGCAGTTCGCTTTTCTTCATCGTCGATCAACAAGGCTACGTAATTCGTTGCAGTAGGACCACCACCTATTAGCAAATTAGTCAATCAATCAATCAATAATTAAATCAGTAATATGAATCAATCAATCAACAATCAATCATATTAATCAGTCGATCAATCAATAAATCCATCAATCTTGTGTTCTTGACTTGCAAATTTGTGCATAGTGATTGTAAACTCTTGCAACAAACACTCTCCGATCTCTCTTATAGTTTCCATATGCTCCCATTCTGCGTTCCCAGTATTAGTAATAGCCCTAGAAGCCATACATTTTGAATACTTTTGCCAAACTAAATTTCGACAATAGTGCTTCAAATTGACATATCACATCACATCACATCACATCACATCACATCACATCACATCACATCACATCACATCACATCACATCACATCACACCACACCACATCACATCATATAAATATTTGGGCACGATGCCCTATCAATCAACTACTACAGAAGTAAAAACAATAGCTTGAATTAAATAAATCTTGACTAAAGATCCTAGCAATGCCAACTTAGCTCCAATCAATTCGCAATAAGCTTTAAACTAATCCTGAAAAGTTAACTTGAACATAGATACCTGTGCTTCCAAATTTGAAATATTTATCTTGAAATTTTTAATTTGTCTCCACTTCCAAACCAGAGCTTTGCCGCTTTGGCCTAAGCAAATTCTTGAATCACAGCAAATAAATCAATAATAGCCTTGATAAAATTTGCAAAATAATTAGATTATATTATACAGTATTTGCTAGAGCTCACCTATTATGCATTACTTAATTTTTCTTCAAT
>REGM01000251.1:326800-420741 GCA_004194415.1 Aurelia aurita | reverse complement strand
CTCCGCGGACATTTTTTCCAGTTTCCATGGTAACCATGAAGCCCCACCCAAAAATATCGCCAGATTTTAGCTTTCCATGTTTGTTCCTGTAAGTTCTGGAAATTTCTTTAATGCTGGTATCACCATTACTGAGTTATAGCCCAAAATCAGTTTCTAGGTTTTCATGGTTGACATCTACCTTAAGTTTAAATCATTTGGATTAAAAAGCTTTTTCTTCATGACAAAAATTCTTTCTTGCTTTGATGTTAATTTCCTTCAATAACATCTTCCTTTTCTTTTTGCATGCACTCATTTTCCCTTTAATTTTAGGTATTTTCCCCTCTCATTTGTATGCTTAATTTCTAGCAATGTTAATTTTCTATAATAAGATAAGTCAAAGTCTAATGAGAATATACAGTCGGTTCAAAACTCAATTCAATTTTATCCATGAGATACATCCTAATACATCCTAATACAATGTTATCAGTTAAAAAAATGTGTATTATCTACGACCCAGGAGAAGCACATAGCTTATCGAGCCTGGGCAGTTAACTTAAAATGAAAAAGGTAAAATTAAAAATTAAATAGTATATACTACCGGGTGCGCCGAAAAAAACTATCCACTTTTGCAAGGCCACGATAAATCATACACTAAACCGATTTTGAAGATTTAGGACTTAATCTTTAGCTAAAATCCTGACTTAGATGCTAGTATTTTTGTAAATTTTTTAGGCTTCTGTTTCTTGAGCTATAAGCGAGTTTCTTAAAATTTTCAGTTTCGAAAACACTGAAAACGATCAGAAAACCTCGATCAAATTTTCTAAAGACTCGGCATGAATGGACAAAGAGAGAACGTTTTCGTGGTGATTTGGGGACTTAGAAATCGATTAGTTATACTCTGCTCACGAGCGCTTGCTCAATTTTAGGAGGAATGTAAAATTACTTTTAATGACACAAAGACCCGTCTTTCCTTTTGAAATTTCATTGAATTTATACTCTGGTGCAGGTACTGCATTCCTGTGTCAAGGGGGTTGAGAAGACAAACAAACGGTGAAGCGACATGATGAGGTCAAGCGAGCATGGAGTTTTGTACAATTTGTAATGCAGGGAACGGCTTGTAGCCACGCGTCATTGCAACTACCCCAGAATTTTGCAACAAGATGGTCTCCGCTTTCTGGAAAGAAACCCATGATACGTTTCATGATGGTTCACTTTATAAACCAGTCTTCAAACAAGCCGTTCCCTGCATCACAAATTGTATAAAACTCCATGCTTGCTTGACCTCATCATGTCGCTTTCACCGTTTGTTTGTCTTTTCAACCCCCTTGACACAGGAACGCATTACCTGCACTAGAGTATAAATTCAATGAAATTTCAAAAGGAAAGACATGTCTTTGAGTCATTAAAAGTAATTTTACATTCCTCCTAAAATTGAGCAAGCGCTTGTGAGCAGAGTATAACTAATCGATTTCTAAGTCCCCAAATCACCAAGAAAACGTTCTCTCTTTGTCCATTCATGCCGAGTCTTTAGAAAATTTCATCGAGGTTTTCTGATCGTTTTCAGTGTTTTCGAAACTGAAAATTTTAAGAAACTCGCTTATAGCTCAAGAAACAGAAGCCCAAAAAATTTACAATACTAGCATCTAAGTCAGGATCTTAGCTATTTAAGACATTCTATTTCAAGTGTAACCACTTCAAAATTTTCAACCTCTTAGATTTTGCTCAAATTTTGGACAAAGTTTTCTGGTCAAAAGATACATCTGTTGTAAAAATTTCAGCTTCCTAACTTAAATTGTTTTGGAATTACGACCAATTAAACTTTTGAAATTTGTCGTGATCGGCCATTTGTCGTTACAAAAGTGGATAGTTTTTTTTGGCGCACCCGGTAGTACAATGCAGCTATTTCAAAATTTAACAAAGAGGCTAAACATATCAAGGGCAGTATGAAGATTAAAGCCCATTAGGGTCATTCCATATCAAATTATCAGGTGCAGTTAACCATGTGTCTGCAATTTTACTAATAAGTTGCTCAATGGTATATGTCCATCTTGTAAGTAATCCTGTGAAATTTCTTTGAAAAATCCTTACTGGTTCAGGTTTTACAGCCACTTTAATTTTGTCCTAAAATCTCAAAATTTTAGGCCCTAAACGACTGTGAAATTTTGGGATGAGTATGAATAGCAATAAAACAAATTTAAGACCAGATATTGCAAAANTCGGTTCAAAACTCAATTCAATTTTATCCATGAGATACATCCTAATTACATACATATCCCATTAGGGTCATTCCATATCAAATTATCAGGTGCAGTTAACCATGTGTCTGCAATTTTACTAATAAGTTGTTCAATGGTATATGTCCATCTTGTAAGTAATCCTGTGAAGTTTCTTTGAAAAATCCTTACTGGTTCAGGTTTTACAGCCACTTTAATTTTGTCCTAAAATCTCAAAATTTTAGGCCCTAAACGACTGTGAAATTTTGGGATGAGTATGAATAGCAATAAAACAAATTTAAGACCAGATATTGCAAAAAACTCTGCTAGACGACTTAACTCAAGTATGCTGAGTTCAAAAATCAACAAGCTGAAACCATCAAGTGCATGGGTTCTAGGTTACATGGAATTTAAAAATTCGCGTTTTTGCTCCTTAAATCTACCCATGCCACTTTATCATCTCCCCATCAAAAAAGCCCAAGCGGTACCACAAAAAACTATATTTTGTTGTAGCCTAGGGATATCTGGAAACATTATCAGCATGTTTCAGCATGGTAATTTGAATATTTCTTGGTGAAAATCTATTTTAAAGAATGGATAACTTTCAGTCTCGCAAATGCAGAATTTATCGTGATCTCAGGACAAGCAATACTGCAATGCCATACAAAACAGCAACAAGTACAACTGAATTAGTGATAGATACTGCCAAGGAAAGATTGCAAAGTATGCAGAAAGTTTGAAAAATTCCTATTTTACAAGAGTCTTCCCTCTCCAGATGCTATCATTTAAAGTGGCGAGCCCACAATTTTAATCGATGTTAATTTTGATTGCTTAGTATTTCTAAACCCTGTAGAGTTGGCAAATTTGGCATCCACATTCTTGAGGAATCACTCTTCCAAAAAAGTAGAGATCCAAGCGTTAGGATCACCTAAGCAGATTTGCACTCTTCTCTTTATGTTTCCCAAGCACTGACGTTGCACAATTTTTACAATTTTTCGTTCTATTTCTGCACTCGTTTAAATTTTAACAGCTCAGATCTCGCGAAAGTTTACTAAAAAAATCATTGTTATTTAATATTCCTTGCCATTTCTAAATCATGGTGGGGTGAAGCTGGAGGCAAAGTTGTGGTTTTTAACGCTACGTGTTGGACTCGCAGAAGTAGAAAAGACCGAATCAAGTCCACGGACCCTTTTCATGACGCTCAAGTGGTGGGGCTCAAACTGGGCTAACAAAGAGAATAATATATTATTCTGACTGCTCTGGCTGCAAAAGTCAAAGTATTATACCACTGCACCACAACACCTTTAAATGATAGCATCAGTAGAGAGAAGACTCTTGCAATAGGAATTTTTCAATGATTATTTGATGATTATAGAACGCGATGATTATGTTCTGTTCTTAGGAAATTTTCTTTTCATAGCTTTGTGTTTTGTATCCTTCATTTTTGTAAGCAAATTCTGTTCCAAAATATAAATCAGGTGATGCATAACTCAAACTCATATAGCTCTAAGTAACCCATGCAAAACTCAACATTTGTTTAAATTCTTGAACTATCTGACATCTATTTTGAGACAGACTTTTTAATTAATTGCAAAAGGCCAGAGGGTTGTTATGTAATCCCATGTATCGTTGTGTATAGTCACCATAATTTTTCATGAGCATAAAAAAAATTCAAACTTTCTGCATGCTTGGCAATTTTTCCTTGGCAGTATCTATCATTAACTCAGTTGTATTTGTTGCTGTTTAAATTGCATTCAATGCAGTATTCCAGCTCTTCGGATCATGATAAATTCTGCATTTTCGCGACTGAAAGTTATCCATTCTTCAATACAAATTTTCACCAAGAAATATTCAAATTACCATGCTGAAACACGCTGCTAATGTTTCCAGATATCCCTAGGCTTCAACAAAATATAGTTTTTTGTGGTACCACTTGGCTGTTTTCAATGGGGAAATGATAAAATGGTATGGGTAGATTTAAAGAGCAAAAAACGTGAAATTTTAAATTCCACGTAACCTAGAAGCATTGCACTTGATGGCTTCAACTTGTTGAGTTTTGAGCTCAGCATACTTGAGTTAAGTTGTCTAGTTTTTCCAATATCTGGTCTTAAATTTGTTTTATTGCTATTCATACTCTTCACAGTCGTTTAGGGCCTAAAATTTTGAGATTTTAGGACAAAATTAAAGTGGCTGTAAAACCTGAACCAGAAGGAATTTTTCAAAGAAATTTCACAGGATTACTTACAAGATGAACAATATACCTTTGAGCAACTTATCATTAAAATTGCCGACATAGGGTTAAAATATTGTACTTTTGCTGATTATTTTACATGGAATGACCCATTAATCATCATATGCCTTCAGTCCTTTGTTGGCTTTAAAGTATTATTTATATCAATCTAATGTTAAAAACATAGTTGCCATTCCTTTGTGTTGACCTGCTCTCGAATCCTAATTGAAATTGCCAGCTTTGCTGCAAACCGCCAAGAACATGGAAGAAGATTTGAGAGCCTGCTCAATGAAAAAGGTCAATGAAAAAGGATGACAACCATGGTTTTAAAATTAGATTGATATAAAGAATACTTTAAAGCCAACAAAGGACTGAAGGTATGATGATTAATGGGCTTTAGTATTTTCATGCTGCTCTTGATTTCACAGGATCTCTTATGAATTCTCAAGAATTCTTAAGAAAGAAAAGTTGCGATCGTATCAAAAACCGTACACTGTATATCATAACTGGATAAATTCATTTGCAAATCTCACCTGGGTTGCAAAACGGAACTGCACAGTACTCCCACCTTTTATCTGCTGAAGTTGTATAGCACCATAGATCATCTGAAGCAGAAGGATTCCTACAATAGTTGTTTTCCAATGTGGTGTAGCTGTGGGTGTGTGGAGATTGGGAATCCCATCTTTGACAAGTTAGTCCCGATGAGGTTTTGTCAACAGTACTTCTGTACTCCATCCCCTTTTCTGTCCACTTGCATTCATCTGCTGTATAGAGAAAATTGAGCTAGATGATATCTGGTCTATCAAATGCTGCCTAATGATTTTAAATACATTTTCAATGGAAGTACAGAGGTAGTAATGGAAGTACGGAGTAAGCTTTCCGGGAGTACGCCAATATATCAAAACCTTGAAATAAATTAGGGTTAGGGTTAAAATTGAAATAAATTAGGGTCAGGGTTAGTTTTGGGGGTTAGGGGAACGGTTAGGTTCAGGCTTAGCACTCGGTTTAAGGTCAGGGTTAGGGATGTCAAGATTAGATACATTGGCGTATTCCCAGCTTTCCGCACGATACATTATTTCACTTTCTACCATCACTTGAAAGAACCTTGCTTTTAGTTTCTTGGTAGCTTTGACCTCCAAACTTTTCCATCTTGTTTCTAGAGCACCATATCCTTTTAAAATTCTCACTTAACTAGACATTGAAAATAACATAAAGTGTATGAGCCAAGGGCAGTATAGCCCCCCAACGTTGGAAAGATTTGCAAAATCAGCCATATTTGGGCAAACAACCACCTTACCGTATAATGAATATTTCTTATGGTGGTAAAGAAAGGGTTAAGTTGGGCAAAAATGCTTGTAAAAATGACTCTTTGGCAGTTCCCTAAGTTTTATCTTCCCATACACAGGTTTCCACTTTACGAAGACTTAGGACTGTATGCAACAATGTCCTTCATCTACCTCAAAAGTGAAAAGAACCACATAATTTTTATAACTAAAGATTTTGAAAATTGCAATGATACAAACTACTCTTGATACCTTTTTGTGCAGTGACAAGGCTTGTGAGACAGAACAGCACAGCCACATGCACCTCCATTATAGTCAGCAATCTCAACAACCTGTTGATAAATAAATAATATGGATACAAGAAAGCAGCTAAATTTGATAGCTTTCTTCATTGGTTTTGTTGCCCACTTTCTCACTTTCTCCACCCAGACCGACTGACTTACAACAAATCTCTTCCAATACTCACAAATCTCTTCTCCTAATGGCCTAAATTTGTTATTTTCCTATTGTTTTGCCTTTAATTTGAAGTTTTGCCCCCCCCCCTCAAAATGCACCCCCTCTGGGTAGCAAAACAATAACGTTAATGAAAATGCAGTCAAATTCATGTTGGTTTGAAACACCTGATACTTAAAGTAAAATTGTTCTCAAAATTGATAAATGGTTCCAGTAATAATTAGATATTAGGCTCACTGCAAAACCACTGAGCTGATTTATTTATTACTCAGTTGTGAGTTCTCTGTTAGGCCAGGGTAGACCACCACCATTGCTTGACTTGACTGGCATGTCTGTTTTTGGTCAAATGTCTTCTCCTCTTTAGCATCATTCTTGCTTTCTGGAGATAGTCTTTCGTCTTATTAAAAAGCCAAACATTTGACGATGGTGATGTGTTTTGCTCCCCCTTGATGAAGAGAATTTTCCTTCCAAACATTTCTTCCCGCTTCTCTGAACAAAATCCGTCCGCCATTGCTGCCCAGTTGAGCGCGAAAGGCTAAACTGGCAACGATGCAACGATTGGCTTAGTTAAATCCCCCGCAGAAGTTCCTACGGGAGTGTCAGTCTGGTTCCCTGACGTCATTTTCAACTAAGGGGATTGGACTCCAGGGAAGAGGTCTCAAATGAGACCGATGTCGATGTTGAGCTCATCTATCTCCTCCACAATTCAACCCCTTTTCTTAAACTTTTTGTTTTGAAACCAGCTCGTCAAGTTCTATTACATAAGCCAAACTCCCCAAAAGGTTTAGTCGCACTTTAAAAAAAAGACGCGTTTATCTCCTCCGCAATATCGACGACTGGGAACCCAGCCTGGTTCCCTGCGTCAACTTGGCCGCGTTCGCGTGAGGGTCCTGGACGCCAGGGAAGCATTTTGTTATTTTAGACCGCTTCCGTGGAGCCCAGTCCCCTAGTCGAAAATGACGTCAGGGTACCAGACTGCTGGGAACCAGGCTGCTGGGAACCAGGCTGCTGGGAACCAGGCTGCTGGGAACCCAGTCTGGTATCCTGACGTCATTTTGGACTAGGGGACTGGGCTCCACGGAAGCGGTCTAAAATAACAAAATGCTTCTCTGGCGTCCAGGACTCTCACGCGAACGCGGTCAAGTTGACGGAGGGAACCAGGCTGCTGGGAACCAGGCTGCGGGAGTGTGCGTAGCGGGAGCCAAAACCTTTTTGGTTTCCTGCATCGGCTCCTCAGACATGCAAAAGAAAGGAAACTTCAGTTTGAATTGAAGAGAAACATGTGAAGGGTAAAATCCATTTTTCGAGATCCTACTTCAACTTTAGCAACAGATCTTCTTTAGCACCAGTGTTGTGTAAGATATGACTGAATGTTGCTTTTGGAACATCTGATGCGCCTATGTTTTGCAATGAAAGAGCACTTTTTAATTCAACGCCTTCAACTTTATCCAACTACGAAGTAATTTTCGATTTTTTCACATTTTTCCAAACAGTGAAAAGAAGTTTACTAAACTTAGAAATATAGCTTAGCCGGGTTGTTTTTCACTTCTAAGATGCCGAAAAACGATTTCGAACTCTGAGCTCTAAGCCTGCAATTTCGTTAAAGTTGCCTGTCAAAAAGTGGCAGGTTTTGCGCACACGATATAGTAACCAATAACATTGTCGATGAACGTATTACTTACCGTATGTTAAACACAAATGATTTATCAACTTATTGCTTGTCTAGAATATCAATTCAATGCGGAAAACTGAGACTCATGTAATCAGTCTAGTATAGTATAGGTATTCGGTTTCGGTCTGTTAAAATGAGGTTTATCCTTGTCTGGCCAACTTCCATGCTATGGCGAACAAATTCGAAATTTTAGCTCTTCGTCTCACTTTTCATGAAGATGCGTGTGCAATATTCGTTCTTCTCCTTCTCTTTCGGATAGTAATTGACATTTTGCTGTGATCAGCATCGGATGAAGATATACAATATACAGCAACTGATTCTGTACAGGTAAAGGTGAAGTTGCGATTTTTAGCGCCGCCAAGCGCTGGGGGGCGGGGGGCGCTGGGATCGCAGAAGTAAAGAAGACATAATTGAATCCGCGACCCCTTGTCGTGACGCTCAATTGGATAAGATGGAACTTGTCCTCCTGACTGTTCTGGCTGCAAAGTCAGAGGATTACACCACTGCACCGCAACATCTGTCTTCCAATGCCATTTTACGATCATTTTACAATACCACTGCAATGAATGACTATCTGCAATGCCTTACTGGCCAGCTAATAGCAGTTTAAAGCAACATAGCACAATAACTTTGTACCTGAGAAAAATAGATCTTCTCTAATCCAGTGAATTTACTTTTATCTTTGAATACGAACAGCAGAACGAAACAATAATTCATACACTTTGGTTTGTTTAATTAGTTACAATAAATAAATATGCTCTTTAAAGACAACATCGTCTGATAGCAAAATGAGTAACCGTAGTGAATTATGCTAATACCTGCGAGAAAGATGCTTTGTCAATTCCAGTGACTTTAATTGTATATTTGAATACCAACAGCAGAACGAAACAACAATTCATACACTCTGCTTTGTCTAACTAGTTACACTGAATGAATCTACTCTTTAAAGACAACGTCGTCTGGTTGCGACTCATCTTTCTCTGTCGACCGCATATATCTTATTAATACCAGTCTATCAAACCAGTTATCAACATTTAATATTGTCTATAGCAATTTGATATCATACCTGCGTTTGATTGATATCCTGGTAGCAAATATTCATATCTCCCGCAATTAACGTGAATTTAAAAGACACATTTTAACGTCAAGAAGAATAAATTATGCAGTGTCTAAGACAGTAAAGTTAAGGCAGTTGGATTCAAACAAGAAGTGAAAATCATGAAAACTATAAACAAAACTAGGACACCAGAAGAAAATGTCATGAGGTATCCAAGACACTCGCTAGTTGATTCATAATGCTTTGATAAGCGAAAAAAATTAAAACACAATGAAAGAGTTTATTTTCTCATTGAACGCTTCGCGAAATACTCGCTGCTCATTGATTCGGGATTGATTCACGGTGCTCTTAGGGCCTGTTTACAAGGGAGTTTTCAGCCCGGGCTGAAACTTCAGCCCTGTTAGCTGAGGTGAAATTATTTTGCCATTACATGGAGAGTTTTAGCCCGGGCTGAAAGTCTGTCTAGCGCCAAAACTAGCCAAAACGCATGCGCCATCGATATTTCAGCCCGGGCTGAAAAAATATTTGCCTTTACATGGGTGCTTATCTTGCAAAACAATGGGGATTAACAACCTAATTAAGGGATTGACGTTTCATCTTGGCTAGCGCAAGGCAAGCTGAAATTTCAGCCCGGGGTGACTTTTCAGCCCGCTGCGAAATTTCCAATATTTACAAGCGTTTGACCGTAGAGGAGGGCTGAATTTTCACCTCGGGTAAACGGGCTGAAAACTCCCATGCAAACAGGCCCTTATGTCTCGTTCAATTCCTACCCTGACCACCCTCCCCCCGGGACACCCCCTGGCATTTGCACAAAAAATATTCCAGGCCCCCGGGCATTTGACTGACAACTTTTCCCCGGCCCCAGGGCATTTGACAACACCAGCAGCTTTCACATTATACAGTTACTGGGAATATGGCATGTTCTCAGTGCCCGGCCCCCGGACATTCGCCAAAAAAATTCTCCCCGCCCCCGGGCATTTGCGCAATCAATTTTCATCGACCCCCGGGCTGCCCGGGGGGGATGGTCAGGGTAGGAATTGAACGAGACATTAAAGACCCATAGCTAGCCATAATCCTTTGCGACGTCAAAGTAGACTTTCGTATTGTATGAAAGTCGGTTCGGACGTAGGTTCTGTTTGTTTTGCTTTTCATTCGGCGTGCAAAGGATCATGGTTAGCAATGGATGTTTAAGCGAATAAATCTTCTAATGTAAACGATCTTTTGAAAGCCAAGTTCTTTATCCCTTAGCGTAATTATACAGTTTTAACCGTGCTCACTAGAGCGGAAAGCAGAATAAACTTGAAGAACATGAGCTCCTGTGATCCTTTGCAGTCTCACAGTGATTTTCATATTGTCTAAAAATTATTTTGGCCTAGCAAGCGCTAGGCTGTATTGTTTTTTTCAATCTTCGAATCAACGATGCAGCCATTCCTGAAAATACTAGAAGTATTAGGAAAGCCTTGTTTCCTGTCGCTATTTATACTCTCACTATTGTGTGTTCAAAACAAATGAAGACATGCTGGTACAATAGCCTATACAACCACTCACCGTGTTGTTGTCTGGTCTTGGAACCATGCGGAAGTTGAATAAAGTTGAACAAAATGTCGATATTTTCTTCATTTCTTTCTCCGTTGACTCATTTTCTTGATTTTTTCAGCTGGTTTAGCAAACTTGATACGTTTACATACATTTTGATAACAAAAAAGTTAGTATTAGAGTCCATATTCTACAGGACTTTTAGGTTTGCAAACGACGAAACCAACATTTCTCTTGTTGTTTTCCTTGGCCTTGTCTGCAATTTACGAGCCCGCTGTCTGGTTTCAGCGGCTTTACCTCCGTCTCGTTTGGAGTACAAATTTATTTCAGATGGAGTCTTATTCCTCCGTTTTCCCGCTACAAATTGATATAAAATTTGACGGGAATTTTTTTCTTCAAGTACAGGATTTTTTGGTTTGGAATCTGTGTTGAAAGTTTCTTCGCCCCGCCGCGGATATGTTGTTCACCTCTACTTTGTGACTGCTGTCATTTACCCTACGTTGTTTAATATGTTTATGGTAACTTCTTTTTGGTAATTTTTCTCTTCGCAACTCCTTCTCTCATCAAACACTTCACCCTGAAATTCCTCGTACGCAACTCGTTGTTTTGATCGTACGCCATTTTGAAAAATTTGCTTCCTTCTCATTGGCACGCATGCGTACTTAACAAATTTTTAAAGACAGTCTCCAGCACAAATGTCCTATCCGCACTGGTGATGTCTTCATTTGATAAGTTGTTTATAAAATATGATGTTTTGATGGTTCGCACACGTGCAAAGGATCATGGGGAGCACAAGGTCTTTAACAATAGCATCCACGGCTTTTGATTGACATGCCATCACAAATCGCTGAGCGATCGCAAACAAATATTTCTACCCCCGATTGGTCAAGTCATAAATGAATACAAAGCTAGCCGCAAAAGTTGACGTGAAACCCAGGTAGCTAGCTCACTTGTTGTGCATGCCAAAAATGGTTGGGTAGAGAAGACACAAGCATTTATGGAAAGAGGAAGAGGATCTCAAACATCTTGAGCAAATATTAATGATTCGACTCTTGCATGGTTCCCTAGCCTGACTGGCAAGTATCTATGTTTAAAACAGGTGTTCAAGTGTGTTTCTAGCAAACACCTACCCTACGTATGACAATGAAGTCGCTCATCAAGTTAGTGTATATGTTGCTAATATATACTTTAAAAATATGATAAATCAAACCAATCTAAATCTGTCTCAATCAATCAATCAATCAATCAACCAATCTCAAAAGTACCAAACCTCTAGTCATACCTTTCTTTTTTTGCTTCAAAATAAATACAGTTTGCGCATTTAAAAATTTTTTCTCATTTTCAAATACATACCAGGTGCGCAAACAAAGTTCCCACTTTTGACAGGCCATGATAAATCGTACACAAGACCAATTTCAAAGATTGATGATGTAATTTATGGTCAAAATTCCAAAGAATACTCTGCGATTTTTCTTCTCTTTTTGGCCTCCTACTCCTAGCGCTACAAGCAATTTCTTGAAATTCTTAGTCTGAAAAATACCTAAATAGATAGAGAAAAAATGGGGGAGCGTTTCCGGTCAGCCTTGTTTTGCATTTTTTCTCTTTGTTCTAAATAGATTGAAAACAAGGATCAAATTTTCACGGCAAGACGATGAGAAAACTCTTGGAAATGACTTTGGAATTAGTAAGTGGATTAGTTATGATCAGTTGCACGAGCGGTTGCTCGTGCAATCTCAGTTCTACCTTTACCACTTATAGTTTTCTTTTTGTCTTTTAACCCAAATCTAACCCAGTCATTTGAGTGGCTAGGGTCAATGGAAAATGTGTTTCCACTAGGTCGTTTGAGACGTTTTCTTTTTAAAAATCTATGGTATGACGAGAGTTTTGACTATTGTTTAAAATTGTCGGTAAACTACGTACATAGCACAGGAACCCTTTGAGGGCCTTTCATACAGTTTCTCAAAGGCAGCAACGCCAGTTTGTCTTAGTTTCCAATGATGATGATGATGATGATGGCGACGAGGTTTTTCTGGACGAAATACCATGTCCACTTACTGCAAAAGATACAAAATTTATTTTAGTTATTCTGCCTTGATCAAGGGTCAGGATCTAGCAATAGTTTTCAACATTTTGTAGAAAATGCCAAGCGATAAAGCGTATATTCACTTGATCAAGCGTAGAAATGTTATAAAAGATAAAAAAAAGTTTTCTCAATATTTGTAAGAATTAAGAATAATTCTAAATTTTGAAATAGATTTCTTCCAAGTACGATCTCGTACTAGACAATACGGAGCAACTTCTTTATAAAAATTTGAAAATCTCAAAATGTCATCTCAAAAAGGAGCAGCCACCGCCTCGATTTGAGGAGGGTAACTTTGTCTCATTTGCATGTATTGCGTAAACAACAACAATGCACGAAATCTTAAAGCTTCGATTTCGCGAAACGGTTTCGACATTCAGCTTGGATCCGATGTCTCCTTTTTATTTACCATTCTATGGCCTTTGGAATAAGCAGTTCGCCTCGGAAAGAAATTGTTTTTAATGAGCTCTTGGTTGACTTTTATTGTCAAAACAGATATGCAATAGACTAACTACGCGAGTCTTAAGAGGAAATAATTAAGCATAATACCTGCAAGTTGATATCCATTACCGCCATTAAGAGTTCCATCAACTGTTGTTGCTGTTGTGCTATCTAATAATCCATTGACATTAAGGGGATTTGAGAATGATGAGCTTGATGCAGTGATCGTGTTCCAATCTTCATCAGAGAGAAAATGATGCTGTTCGAAATTATCTCCATAAAATTTCATATTTATGCCTTTCTTGTTTTTGCCATAGAGTTCTTTGGTTGTTGAGTCATAGAAGGTAATGGTCGATAGCATAGGGTGAAGACCTGGAAACAGTGAAGTGATGACTGAATTATAGTGGAAGAGTGAATGAACAAATGTATGAATTAATGAAATAACGAATGAATTAATGAAAGAATGAATGAATGAATGAAGTAGTTAAAGGGAATAGACATAGCTATATTGAGTGGTCGCTATAAATAGGCTACGAAAACGCCAACGCACCCATTTTTTTAGCTACACAATGAAACGGCACGTGCCGACAGTATCAAATACAATAGACTATATTTTTAACTTGGCCCGGTCCAGCTTTTAACTATGTTGATTCCCTTTAATAAGTTGATGACGGGGTGAGCTGGGCGAATCAAACATTAAATAAAGTAATGAATCATCAATTAATTAAAATAAATAAAATGAGATAAAAGTGGAGTTAACCAGGGGGACTGGGCAATCCAAAAATACCCTGTTGTATTTGTTGTCATAGATGATCAAACAATAGGACAATAAGTGGCTCGTGACCTTCTTTTGTTCTATTTTTAGACCAAATAGCTATATCTCCGTTCATTTACTTCAATGTGCGAGTGGATGGGTAAAGGAGTGAGCGAATGTGTGAATGAGTGAGTTAGTGAGTCAGTAAGTCAATGAGTGGCATTCCGTTCTAGTTTTCGCTACTATCCCCTTGACAAATACCTTCCTTTGCGCTAAAACCATGGACGTAGGGGATGCCCAACGTTTAGGGGGGCTTTGTATGGATCTTGCCCGAATATGATGGCTTTATTGAGACAAAACTGCCCGAATTGAGCCTGAAATGCGATAAATATTTCCTGATTAGGGGGGCTGCAGCCCTCCCAGCCCCTATGCCCCCTACGGCTATGGCTAAAACTAGTATAAGCGAGTAGGGGTTGGGTTACTAAGAGTCGGCGTAATAAGTCTAATACAAACCTATCCAGACTTTATTATCCGGGTAGCCATAGTAACAATTATGTCGAACTTTCATTGATAGCTTTTCGTATGGGCCGCAGAAGAATGTCAGTGATCCAGTTTTGTCCACGATCGTTGTGAAGCCTTCCATTGATTGCACTGAAAAACAAAAATACTTTTAGCTATTGAGCATCATCGGCTGCAAATCTTTCAAACAGATTGTGTAAAATGGCTACTACCCTTTACTTTGAATTGGATGGCTTGAAAGGAACTTTTGCGCTTTGCTGCAATTCATCCGTGAACTCTTTTGATATCTTTATTACTTTCGAAATGACAGTATTTTATATATATACCGGGTGAGTCAGAAAAACGTGGGGTGTTTGCCAATTTTTATTGATGCAGTTACATTTGCAAATTCGTTTCTTTAAAGTTCATTGCATAGAAGAAAAGCTAAAGTAGATATGAAATTTTGTTTGGTCGAAATCGGTCTTTCCGTTCCAGAATTACGAGCGGTTTTAGTAAAATGGTGTTTTGCAAGATTGCTGAAATAGGCCTTCGATTTGATTCATATTCATGCACACGTGGCCTTCTAAACCATGGCAAACATACTGTTTCTCTACCAGGAAATTGAAACAAGGCATGCATTGTGTTGGAGCACAAAAGGAAAAACTAATATTACTTATGTTGTATCCCTTGGGACCAGTCATTTAAATTGTCATTATTAGCAAGCTGAAAGTTCTTTTACTAGCGATACTTTTGACCAAAATGGCTATATCACAAAATCGCAAATAAATAAGGAAAAAAATCATCGATTTTAACAAATTAAATTTCTATAACTAATTCAATCTTTCTTCTGCAATATAAAACTTCGATACTCCCGATTTGACTTGTTTTTCACCAGAATATGGCTTGTTAAACGCCCACGTTTTTTCTGACTCACCCGGTATATATTTCAACTTGTTTGAAATTGTGACGTCATAAAACTTCTAAATCATATATTATTTATTTTATTATTTATTTAATCATATTTTTTAACACAAAAACCCTATCAGCTATTTTAAATAAACTAAAGAAAAATAATCGCTATAAATATACATATATGTACAAATTAAAACCTTAAAGAAATATTCTGGAACTTATTTTAAAATAAATCCAACCAGAGCTCATATAAACAGGCCATAAGCCAACCTCGTCCCCAGGGCCTTTAAAGGTCCTGGGGACGAGGTTGGCCATAAGCAATGAATATATACAGATATGCAGCTTCATTTTCAGATCTTCTACTTTATGTCTCGACTTACCCGGTTTCGCGTTATTCCGGTAAGCAAACTGGATATATTCTGTGGCATTTTGTACCAAAGGGACAACCATGCTCTTGGTACCATTGGCATTGGTGCAGCTTTCTCTAATACAGTATGAAACATCAAGCATGAAAGAACCTTGTAAAGGCCGATCATCTCTGATCTTCCATCTTTTCTCCCCGTTTATTTTGATTGTAAAAGTAAGGATCCTTTCTTCTTCTAGCAATAACTCTTTTACCTGAAAAACACACGAGATTTGTGATGATCAAAAGAGCCTGTAGGTAACACACGGAGCTTTGTTTCTAAACGACGTTGGCTCCTTGCAGAACCGAATAGCCTCTGTTCAAGCAGGATCTGAGCTATAAAATTCATGAATATAAAGGCTCTGCTACAAAAGAAATATCCTTAAGAGCAAATAGATGAAAAGATTTAGAATAAAATGAATAAGGAAATGAAGTGGAAATCAAATTTTAGCTTGGGAAAGGGATGGAAGGGATTTGTAGCCCTTGTACTCAAAATAGAAAGTAAAAAATTCCTCCTAATCATTAACAAAACCTAACGAAAGTAAACATGAACAAAGCTGTCTCAAGTTACAATTTGTGTGATTTCTTATGAAATGTGAAAATCTTAACAATGAAACATATGATATACTGATTGATTGATTAATTAATTGGGGATGCTTTTACCTTGATAATTTTCTCAGATATCGAATGATTGTAGTAAACATCTCCCTTTTCATCTGCCAAGTCAACTTTTTCAACACTTAAGTATGGTGGGATCTGTAATCTTACAAGTATCTTGTAAGCTCTTTGCAAAGACTCGCTGTCATCATGGTTCAGTCTCACTCTCAAAGAGAAATTCGACCTATATCAAAACAGAAAAAGAATCTTTCAATTCTATTTTATTGCGACGGAGCCGCAAATCTATTCGAGTTGAAGTGAAACTTCCGAGCGAGCGATGTCATAATAAGTTTTATCGATTTCATATCTCAAAATGAGGCTTCCGCCAACGCTGCAAGGCTATTGCGGGGGTGAAATGTAAATCTATGTAAACAACGTATTGTGATCACACAATCATGAACGTCAAACAACTTTCCATGGCTGATTGAATTTTCAATTCAAAGTGAACAAAGAATTGCAACGCCAACAGAACCACAAAGGCCTGTTAATATTAGCCTGCGTGCAGACTCTGCAGTGCGGAGGAGGGAAAAGGAAAGGAAAAAACGCCGCATTCACTGACTATTGTTATTGCTAGTCAATATGAACTATAGAGTAGAGCGACATCATAGTATGAATTTATGAGTGAAAATAATTCAATTTTTGCAACGAAATGAAATAGGCCTAAATTAGGAAACTAACATAACTGCTTTGCAAAGATGTCGAAGTAGATGCCTAACAACTGCAACACAACCAGGTAAACATCTAGCAAGGTTATGAAAGCTTTAATCACGTCTTTAGGCCTTTTCATTCACATAGCAACCCATTTGTTTTCATCGTATCTAGGCATGTGACGTAAGCTCGCTCTACTCTATTGTTTTTGATTGACATGCATAAACAAAGCAATTAGCAATTACAAAAAAAGGGATTTCTATGGTTGATTAGCCAAGCGGCAGATATAAACAAACCAGGCCGCATGAGATAACATAAAACCTAGATGCAACTCTGTCGTGTTGCATACGAAAATGTGTTGTTAAAAGAAGACATGAGTATTAACGGAAAGTAGAAGGATATATATAAATTTTGCAGAATACGAAATCATCAAGAAATTAAGCACATTTTGAACAAATAGTGCCTAGACTTTTGCCATTTTTCCCCATTCTGATAAAAAGGACGAGCGTGATAGCCTTCTTGTATTACACAACTTTGACATCGTTTTGAAAAGTGAGACCTTTTAGATGTATAATTGGCTGGCATTCCTAAACAAATGATGATGATGATGATGATGATGATTTGCTTTTCTTCAATGCAATTCAATGCAATTTTTCTGGTTTCTTACTATCTTGTCCAGTTTTAATCTTTATATGATAAGACCTTCATCCCCATGCCCAATGAATGTCATACTCATCAAGAAGTATTCAAATCAATTGACTAGCCTTACCCTACATCGTAGACGTTCTTAGAGCCAAGAATGTCATGTGAACTTGTTAGTTTTGCTGTCTCGTTTCCAATCCTTTGAACCCGGATCTTTTTGGTTTGTTTCATTAGAAAAATATTCCCCTGATTAACTGTTGTATCCATGTAGACGTCGTAAACCTTTGATTTAATGAAATCTTTGTCATCAGATACCTGGAATAGAAGATGTTAAACAATTAGCTCTTCATAACGGTATATTGAATGGACGACTGCGCTAAATATGGCGTCAGGGGCTTTGTTGCCATGATCCTTTTCATCTCACAGAATTTCGATTGATTTGATTGGTTCATTTCGATTGATTTGATTGGTTGATTTACCATGAGACGCAAAGGATCATGGTAAGAGATTCCCTGATGTCATCTTGAGCGCAATCGTCTATTAGACTTACTGCATTGGCTGCATTTGTCTAGGAGATGTTGTAGCCTGAAGGCCGACATCCACTGCAGTAGTTTTTGGTCGGCGACAAACGTGCTTGTCTAATGCACATGCGCTGTTGCTAGAGAGCATGCGCACCAGACAAAGCGCACTTGTAGCCAACCAGAAATACCACAGTGAAGGTCAGCCCTTAGGAGCACAGAAAACACCGAGATTCTTCCAAGTTTTCGAAAATGCACAAGTACAACCTCAAAAGACCTCATCCTTCTTCTCTAAACTTTTAGAAAGTGCACTCATGAGAGGTGCGCCTCGCTCCCCCTAAATAAGAACTGTATCCTATGTCCTTGGTATCACACTGTAACTTAAGTATATTAAATATCTCGATTGGCTCCTGACGGGCCGATTAACAGAGGCCACTCTTAGAGCTGCCAAAGATACTGTAATATGTGAAAGCNAGCGACATCATAGTATGAATTTATGAGTGAAAATAATTCAATTTTTGCAACGAAATGAAATAGGCCTAAATTAGGAAACTAACATAACTGCTTTGCAAAGATGTCGAAGTAGATGCCTAACAACTGCAACACAACCAGGTAAACATCTAGCAAGGTTATGAAAGCTTTAATCACGTCTTTAGGCCTTTTCATTCACATAGCAACCCATTTGTTTTCATCGTATCTAGGCATGTGACGTAAGCTCGCTCTACTCTATTGTTTTTGATTGACATGCATAAACAAAGCAATTAGCAATCAATTACAAAAAAAGGGATTTCTATGGTTGATTAGCCAAGCGGCAGATATAAACAAACCAGGCCGCATGAGATAACATAAAACCTAGATGCAACTCTGTCGTGTTGCATACGAAAATGTGTTGTTAAAAGAAGACATGAGTATTAACGGAAAGTAGAAGGATATATATAAATTTTGCAGAATACGAAATCATCAAGAAATTAAGCACATTTTGAACAAATAGAGACCTTTAAGATGTATTATTGGCTGGCATTCCTAAACAAATGATGATGATGATGATGATTTGCTTTTCTTCAATGCAATTCAATGCAATTTTTCTGGTTTCTTGCTATCTTGTCCAGTTTTAATCTTTATATGATAAGACCTTCATCCCCATACCCAATGAATGTCATACTCATCAAGAAGTATTCAAATCAATTGATTAGCCTTACCCTACATCGTAGACGTTCTTAGAGCCAAGAATGTCATGTGAACTTGTTAGTTTTGCTGTCTCGTTTCCAATCCTTTGAACCCGGATCTTTTTGGTTTGTTTCATTAGAAAAATATTCCCCTGATTAACTGTTGTATCCATGTAGACGTCGTAAACCTTTGATTTAATGAAATCTTTGTCATCAGATACCTGGAATAGAAGATGTAAAATAATTAGCTCTTCATAACGGTATATTGAATGGACGACTGCGCTAAATATGGCGTCAGGGACTTTGTTGCCATGATCCTTTTCATCTCACAGAATTTCGATTGATTTGATTGGTTCATTTCGATTGATTTGATTGGTTGATTTACCATGAAAACAAACAAATACAGTATAAATAATTGTACTTTGAACAGAGTTTAATTTTGTACGACGTTTCGGGCATAAACCATTGACTTGATAATGGGTTTATGCCCGAAACGTCGTACAAAATTAAACTCTGTTCAAAGTACAATTATTTATACTGTATTTGTTTGTTTTAATGTAATATTGTGCAACACGCATACAAGAACATTGTTTGTGATTTACCATGATACGCAAAGGATCATGGTAAGAGATTCCCTGATGTCATCTTGAGCGCAATCGTCTATTAGACTTACTGCATTGGCTGCATTTGTCTAGGAGATGTTGTAGCCTGAAGGCCGACATCCACTGCAGTAGTTTTTGGTCGGCGACAAGCGTGCTTGTCTAGTGCACATGCGCTGTTGCTAGAGAGCATGCGCACCAGACAAAGCGCACTGGTTGCCAACCAGAAATACCACAGTGAAGGTCAGCCCTTAGGAGCACAGAAAACACCGAGATTCTTCCAAGTTTTCGAAAATGCACAAGTACAACCTCAAAAGACCTCATCCTTCTTCTCTAAACTTTTAGAAAGTGCACTCATGAGAGGTGCGCCTCGCTCCCCCTAAATAAGAACTGTATCCTATGTCCTTGGTATCACACTGTAACTAAAATATATTAAATATCTCGATTGGCTCCTGACGGGCCGATTAACAGAGGCCACTCTTAGAGCTGCCAAAGATACTGTAATATGTGAAAGCGGCTTGAAAGATTGCGGAAATGAAAGCTGCAAACAAAAATGTTTCTTGATTATTTTTAAGGGAATATCGACGCGGTTAAGTAGGGCATATGCCATATCTATATTTATCTTGCATGGTGTCAGCAGTGACAGTCCAACCAGATGGAGTTTTGAAAGTGAAGTCTTGAAAGTGTGAAGATCCAACTAGATGACGCCTTGATTAATTCTGTTTTTAAGTAGTGTGTCTTATCAGTGTCGAGTCCTTTTAACCTGGGTACGTATCGCCCTTCTTAATTACTTAAAAAAGTTGGTTTAAAAGTAGCCTAAAAGATAAATTTTGGGAGATAAATAAACTGGCAGCATTTTATGTTTAGATCTACCCTCGGGAGGCATCTTAGCATGTTGGTGGTATGGAGAAGTGCCATTTTTGTGGGTCCGGTTTTGGAGAAAGACTGACCAAAGTATAGAAATTACAGGAAACGTTTCATAATTTGCGGAATTATGACCCTCCAATTCTTAAATATTTGCGGAATTATGGGTACCAATTTTTCGGGCAAAATGGCACGTCCTCGTCAGATCATAAGTCAAGATACTCCCCGAGGATCTTCCTCTTTCGACATAAAGTCCCATCTTCTGCCTACTTTTGCAAGAAATAGATGGGGGGGATGCTATTAGAAGGAGTCTTTCCTCGTTTATCATATCATTCAAGGATATATCCAAAACATACAATCAACAGTAAAATGAACATCAAACTACATACCCTTAAGATGAACGAGTAGGACGCATCAAATTTTAAATCTTGTATCCCCACTTTCATATGATATGAGTTTATAGGTTGCTGGAAGAAGTGACCAAATTTCACGTGTGCATCGCATTTCTTCCAAGAAACTATAACTTTCTTGAAATAGATCTGAGCTGCACCATCTTTCGGCCGGAAGACCACGTCAATGGACATTGGTAAGTTTTCGGACACATAAAATCCGGTCAGCGTCAACTTCTGTTCGAATACAGAGCCAGGGGCATAAGTTGTTGCGGGGTCTTCGTTGTCAATATAAGCGAGCATTCCTGTTACGAAAGAAAGAAACTTCATGAGGAATCATGGAGCATATCTGCAGCGCAATAGACTTATAATGTTCGTCCTTGTTATCGCTACTACTACTACCTTAACTATTAGCCCCCTCATCACTCAAACTAGGATTTACATACACAAAAACTTGACTAATTTTTCAATCTGTTCTGCTTTTCTGTCACGGTAATCATTGCTCAGTATTGAACGAGATATTGTGCAATATTTCCGACTTCATGGCTAAAAAAACATTACTCTTTGTTTGTCTTTCTACCTTGAATTTTGAGTCGTTTTATCATCGGTTTTTATTTTGGCCATCCGCCATTATCATCAAAATGACTGTGTCAGAGTGGGAATTGTGTTTATGTATGATTATGAATCGTGGCATAGTCGTGGTTAGAGTGTAGACTTATGACCTTTCGTCTCTTGTTTCCCTGCGTTCTTTGGTTTGTTGGTATATCTCCGGTCGATAGGGACTCATAACATTACTATTAAAAAGTGGGCACACTTTAGGCCCTCGCAGAGTGAATCCGTACGCATCAGTCAAATTGATTTATCTTGTTTGTACAGAGGAAGATTATTGCTTGAAATGTATGCAATTTGTGATTAGTAGGTCAGGAAAACATCATTCTTTGTATTAACAGCTTTTTTTTCCTCTGTTCAAGCTCTTTAAACCAGACTTTGTGGTGATTTTATGGCAAGACGCTGGTGTATGAAAACTCCTGTCAAAAAAATGACCTAAAACTTACGGGAGTTTTCGTACACCAACGTCCTGCCACATAATCACTTCAAAAGCAGGTCTATCAATAGCGCTCACTACGATTTTGTAATCAATCTAGTAGCGGAGCCGCACAATAATCTTCTTATATATGATAAATTAGTTCAGTTAGTTTTGTAGTTTTTTTTTCTTTCTCTTATTGGTTTTAGCAATTTATTTGCAGCCATAGGCTATGTCGTATTAGGTAGCGCATTTGTTGCATAAAAAATTGCATACGATGTTCTTTTTGTAAATCAAAAGAGGCCTACTGAAGATGAATAGGTTCCCACAATGGAATCTCATCCCACATATTTAAAGCGTTCCTCCGAGGACATAAGCGTACATATATCTTACAGGAAGAGCGGTGGTACTTTCCTTGAACCCACAACAATCAGCACAGAATTACGTGGCAGCACATAAGGCTAGCAGTGCACACTAACCAGCAGGCCACGTACCACCTCATATACCACCGTTTGGGCCACATTGTATCTCCAAGGATTTTAAATTGACTCATGAATTTTAATTACCTTGAAAAGTAGGGGCTGATGCCCGAAGGTCATCAAACGATGTGTAATCCCAAATGTCAGCTGTATCCCCATTGTCTACTATCTTGAGTTTGGCGCATTGTCCTATAAATTCAGTCACGTCCCACCATCGGCGCCCCATGCCATATTTCCAATGTGCATGGGGAATTACCTTCCCCCCTGACGCAGTTCGCTTCTCTTGGTCATTGACCATCAGTGCAACATAATTATTGGGCGGTGAGCCACCTCCAATTAGAAAATGCAGTGCGTCTCTTCGAATCTGGAAATATGGTGATATCATTGTAGTTTTCAAGGCTGTATCTCTTGCTGGTGTTGTGGATGTGTTGCGCTTTGTCGAGGCTGTGTCAATCAGCTTTTCACCAGTTTGCCCATTCTTGTCCCATTCGCTTGGAGAGTCATCACCGTAGACTGTGGACATGGAGGTTGTAAGCACACTCCACGCATACAAGTATGATTCAAAGTCAAATATCGGACAACCTAAAACATAAACAAACATCGGACACCTTTAAACAAAATCAAATATCGGACATCTGGAAACTACAAAATGTGCAGACAAGATGAAATACAACTTGCTTCGAAAATTTCGATATTCCCTTAATACTAGAAGTTTCTTTACTTTTCAATTCATTTGTTCACCTTTTTAAAACAACATTGTACCATTATCATAAGTTTGTTCAATTATGGCTTGTGACTGATGAAGCATGAACCTTCTTTTGGGCAGGGAGCGCCGAAGGGATCGTGCTTTCCTTAATGACAACAATGTAATTTGTTTAAAGTTGGCAATTGTGATACTGTAGCAGAAAAGCTAACTAAAGCCAACCATATACAAAGAACCTATTTTACAATAGTTTTTAAATCTAATATACACCAACCTAAATAAAACCAAGGCTGGTGATAAATATCTTACAAAGCCTGCAGTTGCAGTTGATATCCAACATTTATATGAAGAAAACAGTCATAAATTTAAATTTTGCTCAATCTAAATATTAGAACCTAGCGCTCAGTTTTAGCAAAATTTCAAAATGGAGCACTATTAAGGTACAACTACCATGTGAGCTGTGTGAGCGAAGGAACCAAAGAGACGTTACAACGCAAATAGAATCAATTACACACCATACACTGAGTTAATATAGCAGAGAAGAGCCAAGAAAGAATATGTAGCTGTGGCAGTAAGTAATTTCTACCATTAAAGAATGTTGGCCTAACTTAACCCCATGGCCTAAACCCATTCGGCGTAATACCCATCGATGGAACAATAGGATATTTTGGTGTTTTTCGTTCCTGTGTCTTTGTTTCCCTGTGTTATCTTAACGACGCTGCTCAGGAAAATTCTTCGTCCACACAGCTTCGTTAAAAATGCAGTGCAGCGTCACTGATAAAAACACAGGGAAACAAACAACAGAGATAACGGAAATCGCAAAAGTATCCTATTGCTTGTGCTCTTGTGCGAACCAAGCCTTACCGTAGACTTATTACAATTCGTCCCAGTTTTCGCTCGCAATTAGGAACAAGTTTTTGCCTACTTATCCATTAAATTGAACTGCTCGCTCAAACAGGAAAGGTAGATGAGCAAACAGGTTTGGATCAAATATATGTATGTGTAAGGAGCGAAATTTACAACGAATTGTAATAAGTCTAGCCTTACCGTATAGACGCCCTTATACCCGAATATAAGAGCAGTGCCCTGATGTACGAGTCTGTTTTGAGAAAGTTACAAAAAGAGAGCTGATGCACTATTTACACTGATTTTCATTAATTCTTGCTCCCTTCAAGTCTATTTCATCTTTTGTTTCCCTTTCCCCCTTTCCCCAGTAAGCAAAAACAGATAAGGACATGCTCTTATATAGTCGATTTCTATTTTCAGCTATAAGGGCATGCTCCTATATCCACGTCCAGAAGGTACCAATTTTCAAGCAACAAAAGGCAAAACAGCTCACCTGTAAGAATGCGCAAATTCCCATCAGATTCTTCTAATCCAACGGCTATCTTATCCGTTGCAGCTATTTCCTTCAATTTTACACTTAAATCAGAATAAAACCCACGACGTTCCCAGTCTACGTTGGCCAAATCACCATTTAGAATGTTGACTGCTTGCCATGTGTGTCCATTCTTATCGATCTTCCAAAGGGTTGATGTTCCATACGCTGATACATCAGTGACATTGGAATCCAAAATCGTCATTGGCTTCATTGAAGGAGAATCTATATTCTCAAATGGTCCAGTTATCATCAATTTACCAGATGAATCCACACCGAAACAGTAAAGAAACGAACAGGAAAGTTGTGTGAATTTACCGGTTTGAAAAGAGTGCCAGCCCAAGCCATTACCAAAGACATAGCTTGGACTGATGCTTGGTCGATAGTAAATGTATTCATCATTGGAACCAATGACTACACCTCTTCTGCCGGTTGCAATCGCGATTTTATTTCCATCAATATGAATAAAATCGCCCCCGTGAGGATTTGAATCCGTTATTCCATGCAAATAAAATGGATCTCTGTAACGAGAAAGAGATTAAGCATTTTGTTATAAAGACTCCTTTTTATAAACATGGTGTCCCAAAAAATTGTGCCCCATTTGTGTGGCCACTGTGGAAGAGCAGTAAGTTCAATTGCCCCATTTTTTACACAGTTGCATAGGATAGGCTTCAGTTTAGAGTTTGAGACCTTGTTTGAGTCAGTACGACAAGTGGTTGCTGATTTATGGCAAAGGAAAGGCAGAATAAGTGGTTTATTCAAACAGCACTGCCTTTTTTATCCAGTAATGTCAAATTCAAGTACGGATTCCCTGATTGGCTAAGTTTTTTTACCTAGGAGTTACAAAGTTGGACAAAAATTACAGGAACCAAATATGTAGAAAAAGTGTTTTAAGTATTGTTTTCCAGTAGTTGAGTTTCTTTGGTCATCTGAAATCTGCATTTCTTATAAAGAAACTAGGCCCGCTCGGCGCGGCTTCGCCGCGCCTCCGCGTTCCTTTTAGCTTCGCTGTAGTTGTCTAAGTAGCAGTACTTAGGTGGAAATTCATATCTGCACATAGTGTCCTCAGTTGCCGTAATGGCCTTAGTTGCCGTAGTGGCCTTATAGTTGCCTTTCATTGCCTTAGAATAACCAGTAGGGCAATGAGCCCCCATATCATCAAGGGGTAAGTTTTTGGTAAGTCTCGGGTGCCTTTTGGTAAGTTGTTTTAGTTGAGTTGATCTGGTTGCCTTTCTTCCTTTAATGGACTTAGTTGCTATAATAGCCTTCATAAGCGTGCGTTGAGAACACTCCACAATGATTACGACTCTCCCTTTGATACACTTCTGGAGAAAAGTGACACCGTAACGATCCATGTTAAAAATCTCCAAAAATTGATGCTAGAAATTTATAAGTCAATGAGCCATCTAAATCCATCATACATTTGGCACCTTCATGAAAGGAAAGAGGTCCAATATGATCTCAGAACTAAGCATCTCTGCAAGTTACCGGTCACGAGAACGACAAAATTTGGCATGGAGTCACTCTCATTCAGAGGAAGCCTATTGTGGAACTCTCTGTGCGATGAAATAAAGGAGCTACCAACAGTTGCAAGCTTTAAAAAAAAGATAAAAGCCTGGACGGGTGAAAAATGTAATTGTAAAATTTGTAAGTAGCCTGTTCATAAGTTATGTAGCTNGTTTCCGGGTTCTGGTTGTCTTTTTAGCAGCAGTGTAAGGGTTGAATCTCCCTCTGGGAGAGCGTTAGCAATAACCAATATGGAAATGAGCCCTCATATCACCAGGGGGGGGGATTTTGTGGTAAGTTGGCGAGGTGCCAAATGATGGGAAAGAGAACTTGGCAAGGTGCCAATGTGCATGGTGGAGACCTGGCATTGTACCAAGTCATGTGACCTATATTGGGAACTTGGCAGGAAATTCACGTGAGATGGGGGCTATTGGCGTGACTGGCCCCAGCACTGGCATGGTGCCAAGTCATGTGACCTATTTTGGCAACTTGGTAGTTAAGACACGTGATATGGGGGCTTGGCACGTGGTGCCCCCAACTCTTATTAGTGTTATCACCCCACATCGCCATTATTAACTAATTTTTATATGCCCTTTACTTGGTGTCACCCCGCATAATGTAGCATGTTCGTACGGAGAGCCCTCGTGAGAACTCCATTGTAGCATTATATTCTTCGAAAGAGCAGCGATGTGGAGGAGAATGTTTCACATGACATGTGTGTGGTCACGTGACAGCCCACAATAGGTGGTCACAGCTATATTGGGAACCTGGCAGGTAAGTCACGTGACATGAGGGTTAGGCTCGTGACTGCCCCCAACACATAATAGTGGTATCACCCCACATCTTCCTTAGTAATTAACTTAAATACCCTTTACTTGACATGACCCCTGTAATATAGGATTTTCATACAGGGAACCCCGTGAGAACCCCTGTGCAGCATCATATGCTTGTACGCCAAGAAATCTCAGGACTTACCCATTTAGGCCTCTAGCCCAAAGGCCATGGTCTTCGTTAGCTGAGAGATCAATAACTTTGGCATTTGCTTTAACAACAAAATCGTCGTCACTGTCAGCCAAACAATGTGGTACGTTGTCAGGCATGATCCATAATGCTTTGCTGCTCAAAGTTACTTTGTTTGAAGTTGAACCAGCAGCCCGTCCTCTCTGAACAAGTTGCCATGAATCTAGTGCTGTCAAAGTAAAAAAGAATTAAGACCACCGGGCGAGTTAGAAATATGTTTAGACGTTTGAAAGCCTGTAGCTCTCAAATAATTTATCAGATTCCTGTAAAATAATAACTGTCTAGCTAACATATCAACTTATACGTATAAGAAAATTTAATCTTGACAAAATCAGTCGTATCGTTCTCAAATTACAAGAAATTTTATAAAAATGCTTCACCTAAACATCCTTGAAGACAGGCCTAAATTCCTTGATAAAATTTGCTAGCGTTGATCATTAAATTGAGGAGGACCTGAATTTCACAAGTTCCTTTCGTTGGTGTGATGCTGCGCATTTTTCCACTCCGCACGCGCCCCCGCTCGCTTTACCGTTACGAATGAGACTTGAAGCAATTCCACCTCAATCCCACCTCGATAATAACCCAACTGCAATAAACCTATTCAAGATTGATGATAATGGCGTCAGCAAAATATTTTTTCCCGCACTTTTTAGATTTTCATTGGTGCCCATGGCTTTTTCAGATTCAATAAACCACGTTTTGTATCGAAAATACAGTGTTTTCGATACAAAACGTGGTTTATTGAATCTAAAAAAGCCATGGGCACCAATAATACTAGCCTGCGTCACAGACCAAACGAAAGGCTACAATAACACATGTAGATCTGTTTTTTTCCTTCAACCTACGTTTTTCCGTTATACCGACACCTTATAAGGGGACCATTATGGAAATAAGGTCAGCTTGACCTTTTAGTGCTATCCCTGCCACTGTAATTAGGGGTGTTTTTCTTTACGTTTTTAACCTTATAAATTGTATTGTATCTATTTTTATATTATAAAACTTGTAAATATCTTTAACTGTGATTGTAGCAAATGATACATACATACATATATATATATAGCGGTGGAGTGTGTGGCAAGGTATAAATGGCAATAACAATTGATCATTTCTATCTTTATAACCAAGGACCGAGATACAACGTTTTGCTTGGGGTGCTAGGGGCGAACCGGTAGGCGAGCGGAGCGAGCCGAATTTTTAAGGGGGGTCCGGGGGTAGTCCCCCGGAAAAAATTTGTGACCACGCCCTTCAGATTGGCTAAAACGGCACAATTTTTTTTTCTCATTACAGATTGCCTTTCCAGATAGGTCTACGCTACGTTCGGATGGACATTTGTAAAATAGGTGTTGACAAATATCCTATAGAGTTTTAAAAGAGTATCATGTCTCTGGTGTNATATAGCGGTGGAGTGTGTGGCAAGGTATAAATGGCAATAACAATTGATCATTTCTATCTTTATAACCAAGGACCGAGATACAACGTTTTGCTTGGGGTGCTAGGGGCGAACCGGTAGGCGAGCGGAGCGAGCCGAATTTTTAAGGGGGGTCCGGGGGTAGTCCCCCGGAAAAAATTTGTGACCACGCCCTACAGATTGGCTAAAACGGCACAATTGTTTTTTCTCATTACAGATTGCCTTTCCAGATAGGTCTACGCTACGTTCGGATGGACATTGGTAAAATAGGTGTTGACAAATATCCTATAGAGTTTTAAAGAGTATCATGTCTCTGGTGTGAAAGAATTTTGTTCTTGTACATACCCTCAAGGCGTCCTAATATAGTAGAGGGTAGAAATTTAACAAAACGTAAATATGAGCATGGAGTACCTATCCAATTTTCTATAATACTAAATAATGAAAATATATACTGTAGCAACATACTGTCTTAACATGAACATAAAATTTTATTAACATCCGATTTTTATTAAAGATCAACTTGATTTTAACTGCGGGATAAACTTCCAAGGATGGACGGACACATTTTCAAAATAAAACGTAAATTGTTTATTGAAAATCGAAAGTAACTAACCCTGTACAACTGGCAGCAGAAAAACAACAACAACAGCAATGATAACCTAGGAAAATTTCGAGAATAATTATGATGAGTGTATGACCGTGTATCACATATGGCATAAGTAAAGCTTGACGGGTAAACTTGAAGTTGCAATGATAGAAATTTTTAAACGAGTAAACATTCCTGGATAAATTTGTAATTTACAGCAATCATTGACATGTTTTGTAATCTCTGGCGAAACGACTGAACTATTCTGCAGCCTCGTTCCCAGTTGTTGATGTTGCGGAGGAGCTTTCGGCTAAATCCAATATATCTAGAGCCCAGTCCCTTTATCCGGAAATGACGTCAGGGAGCCAGACTGTGACAAGGGGACGTGGACTTGATTAGCGATTCAGCTACTTCTATCATTCAAGGGCTCAGAGACCCGCAATCACAATCGCCTTCATCATAGCCACCAGCAGACTTAGGACCTTTGATTACCATTGGCTTCGTTGGCATGGTAGTGCGGATATTCAATACAGTAAGGACCCGCCACTAAGCAACAGATTCGTTAGAAAAATATACCATTTTCACACTGCAAATTAAAGCGGTTCATAGTAATGAAAAAACCAGTTTTGTGGATTTGCCAAAGTCCTCTTGAAAGAAAAGAACGCACTTTCTTTCTTTTGTTCTTTCTTGTGTAGCTTGTGTAAGTCCATCAGCTCTGCTCAATGGGTGTTGTCACATGACTCTGAACCAGTTTTATCTGTTGAAATTCTGCATCAACTTGGTTTAGTTTGGAAAAGCTTCTAACCTGGCTTTATCTGTAACTGGATTAGGCTGCTCAATATGGGTGGGGGCTTAGTTCAATGGGAGCTGAGCAAAGTCATTTCTGATGCATGTATTGGCTGTGATAAACCTTCGGTTAAACTTTTGCTACACTGCAAGGGTGGCGCCAGGGGAAGGCTAGGGGGGCTACAGTACCTCCGTCGGAAGATTTCTGGTGCCACCCCTGCTACACTGAGCTGCTAACTTAGGCTTCCTTTCAATGATTTCGCTGCTTCATGAGGTTAATAAAGACATACGTCGTTCGAGGCAGGAGATGAGAGGGCTGCAACTTCCAAGATCTGCAGCACATATGAGACAAAATATTATTCCAGATTTGCGTGTCATAAAGAATGTTAATAAAGTGGACTCGGGCGAAGGAACTTTTTACAGAGAGACATAGCATCATAAATATTCAAAATTAGAACGTATCACACACTCCTAAATTTTCTAGTAAATCCTTGTTGAATCCTTGTGCCAGAGGTAAGAACACAAGAACCTCCATTCTTAAAATGGCAAATGAAATAAAACAATTGCTCCAACTGAAAAAGTCTTTCCCGGGTGTATCCTATATCATGCAAGCCAAGGAACTATGTTGAGAGATTTAAATCATCCTTGATTAAAGAGTTTCATGAAAAAAATTCACTCACCAAGGATTGAAATACCATTTCCACAGCTATGAAATATCAATCTTGTCTGCTAAAGAATACACGATCCTGGAAAGAGATGAGACTGCATTTGAGGAAATACTAAAAATGCTTTGCTTGTCAATTGTTCTCGTAGGTATATACCAGTACAGTCAACAGATCATCCGTTTTGAGGGCTAGAAAGTCGTAAGAACATCATACAGTTGACTTTGTAAATTCTTTGCTAAATGGCCAAGATCAGAGACCCATCCTGTCGAAACAAAACTTTTTCGCTCCTAAATTACGAGTGTTTTCCTAAAAGAGGTCGGTGCTGTAAACTTGCAAAAATTACTTAACTGTACAGATTGGAATATATATTATGTCTTTATATTTGTGAAAAATCACCCCCATTTTACAAACTTCTATGAAAAAGCGACGGTGTCCAGTGATACTGAAACCTCAAAGTTTTGCAACAAAATATCTTCTTTGTTCTTAATATGCTAAAACTTCATAGATATTCAGCCAAAAGTCTTGCTACATCCTTTGTTAAATATGATTTCTCAAGTGCCAGCATCTTAACTTCGATTTAAGAGTTTATCGTGTCGAAAGTAGATATTTTGTTCCGAAATTACGAGTGTGAATTCTTGAACTGTTTCACACATAATCTATGATGGTTTTATTTTGTTCTGTTGCTATCTGTATGTTGTTAAATTTGCTTACAGTTGAATGTTGAATACATCCAAACTTGACTTTTCATTTTGGGGTTGCTGGCTTGGAAATCTTTTTGCTATGTCCCCAAATTAGGCAAAATCCCAACTTGGACGTTCTTATAAAAAAGGTTTTCTAAAAAATGTTCTTAATAAATCTATCAAAAAAGAATGCACTCCTCCTTTTCTATAAACTTCNGACATGAGGGTTAGGCTCGTGACTGCCCCCAACACATAATAGTGGTATCACCCCACATCTTCCTTAGTAATTAACTTAAATACCCTTTACTTGACATGACCCCTGTAATATAGGATTTTCATACAGGGAACCCCGTGAGAACCCCTGTGCAGCATCATATGCTTGTACGCCAAGAAATCTCAGGACTTACCCATTTAGGCCTCTAGCCCAAAGGCCATGGTCTTCGTTAGCTGAGAGATCAATAACTTTGGCATTTGCTTTAACAACAAAATCGTCGTCACTGTCAGCCAAACAATGTGGTACGTTGTCAGGCATGATCCATAATGCTTTGCTGCTCAAAGTTACTTTGTTTGAAGTTGAACCAGCAGCCCGTCCTCTCTGAACAAGTTGCCATGAATCTAGTGCTGTCAAAGTAAAAAAGAATTAAGACCACCGGGCGAGTTAGAAATATGTTTAGACGTTTGAAAGCCTGTAGCTCTCAAATAATTTATCAGATTCCTGTAAAATAATAACTGTCTAGCTAACATATCAACTTATACGTATAAGAAAATTTAATCTTGACAAAATCAGTCGTATCGTTCTCAAATTACAAGAAATTTTATAAAAATGCTTCACCTAAACATCCTTGAAGACAGGCCTAAATTCCTTGATAAAATTTGCTAGCGTTGATCATTAAATTGAGGAGGACCTGAATTTCACAAGTTCCTTTCGTTGGTGTGATGCTGCGCATTTTTCCACTCCGCACGCGCCCCCGCTCGCTTTACCGTTACGAATGAGACTTGAAGCAATTCCACCTCAATCCCACCTCGATAATAACCCAACTGCAATAAACCTATTCAAGATTGATGATAATGGCGTCAGCAAAATATTTTTTCCCGCACTTTTTAGATTTTCATTGGTGCCCATGGCTTTTTCAGATTCAATAAACCACGTTTTGTATCGAAAATACAGTGTTTTCGATACAAAACGTGGTTTATTGAATCTAAAAAAGCCATGGGCACCAATAATACTAGCCTGCGTCACAGACCAAACGAAAGGCTACAATAACACATGTAGATCTGTTTTTTTCCTTCAACCTACGTTTTTCCGTTATACCGACACCTTATAAGGGGACCATTATGGAAATAAGGTCAGCTTGACCTTTTAGTGCTATCCCTGCCACTGTAATTAGGGGTGTTTTTCTTTACGTTTTTAACCTTATAAATTGTATTGTATCTATTTTTATATTATAAAACTTGTAAATATCTTTAACTGTGATTGTAGCAAATGATACATACATACATATATATATATAGCGGTGGAGTGTGTGGCAAGGTATAAATGGCAATAACAATTGATCATTTCTATCTTTATAACCAAGGACCGAGATACAACGTTTTGCTTGGGGTGCTAGGGGCGAACCGGTAGGCGAGCGGAGCGAGCCGAATTTTTAAGGGGGGTCCGGGGGTAGTCCCCCGGAAAAAATTTGTGACCACGCCCTTCAGATTGGCTAAAACGGCACAATTTTTTTTTCTCATTACAGATTGCCTTTCCAGATAGGTCTACGCTACGTTCGGATGGACATTTGTAAAATAGGTGTTGACAAATATCCTATAGAGTTTTAAAAGAGTATCATGTCTCTGGTGTNGTGGCAAGGCATAAATGGCAATAACAATTGATCATTTCTATCTTTATAACCAAGGACCGAGATACAACGTTTTGCTTGGGGGGGCTAGGGGCGAACCGGTAGGCGAGCGGAGCGAGCCGAATTTTTAAGGGGGGTCCGGGGGTAGTCCCCCGGAAAAAATTTGTGACCACGCCCTTCAGATTGGCTAAAACGGCACAATTTTTTTTTCTCATTACAGATTGCCTTTCCAGATAGGTCTACGCTACGTTCGGATGGACATTTGTAAAATAGGTGTTGACAAATATCCTATAGAGTTTTAAAAGAGTATCATGTCTCTGGTGTGAAAGAAGTTTGTTCTTGCACATACTCTAAAGGGCCTCCTAGTATAGTAGAAGGTAGAAATTGAACAAAACGTAAATATGAACATGGAGTACCTATCTAATTTTCTATAATACTAAATAATGAAAATATATACTGTAGCAACGGCTGAAAAATTTTGGGGGGGCCGAAGCTCCCCCTGACCCCCCTGTATCTCGGTCCTTGCTTAAAACGCCATAGAACATATACACTAATTGTATTGGGCTATGCCCTTCGTCAATAGTCAGGCCACAGTTATCTACTGACGAAGGGCACAGCCCGATACGTTTAATTTATATTTTCTCTGGCGTTTTAAGTATCTTACAGATAGAAATTATCAATTGTTACAACCTCGTTCCCATGAACCAAAAGGGGGCTGCTATTGTTATTGCCTTTTTCAGAAATTGAAATAAGACGTGGCGGTAAAAGGAGACTGGCGGTATAATGGGCAATAAAAACCCGCAAAAATCACAAACGTTGATTATGTGTCTGATCTTGTCTTCATCATACTGTCTTGATATGAACATGAAAATTTCTTAATATCCGATTTTTATTAACGATCAACTTGATTTTCACTGCGGGATAAACTTCCAAGGATGGAGGGACACATTTTCGAAATAAAACGCAAATTGTTTATTGAAAATCGGAAGTAACTAACCCTTTCCAACTGGCAGCAGAACAACAACAACAAGAGCAATGATAACCTAGGAAAATTTCGAGAACAATTATGATGAGTGTATGACCGTAAATCACATGAGGCATAAGTAAAGCTTGAAGGGAGCTTGAAGTTGCAATGACAGAAATTTTTAAACGAGTAAACATTCTTCGATAAATTTGTAATTTACAACAACCATTGACATGCTTTGTAATCTCTGGCGAAACGACTGAACTTTTCTGCAGCCTGGCTCCTAGTTGTTGATGTTGCGGAGGAGCTTTCGGCTAAAGCCATTATATCTCTTCCCTGGAGCCCAGTCCCTTTATCCGGAAATGACGTCAGGGAACCAGACTGCGACAAGGGGACGTGGACTCGATTAGCGATTCAGCTACTTCTATCATTCAAGGGCTCAGAGACCCGCAATCACAATCGCCTTCATCATAGCCACCCGTCACTAAGCACTAAGCAACAGATTCGTTAGAAAAATATACCATTTTCACACTGCAACTTAAAGCGGTTCATAGTAATGCAAAAAACCAATTTTGTGGATTTGCCAAAGTCCTCTTGAAAGAAAAGAACGCACTTTCTTTCTTTCTATCTATCTCACTTTCTCTCTCACTTTCTCGCTTTTCTTTCTTTTTTTCTTTCTTTTTTTCTTTCTTTCTTTCTTCCAAGACGACTTGTGTAAGTCCATCAGCTTTGCTCAATGGGTGTTGTCACATGACTCTGAACCAGTTTTATCTGTTGAAATTCTGCATCAGTTTGGTTTAGTTTGGGAAAGCTTCTAACCTGGCTTTAGCTGTAACTGGATTAGGTTGCTCAATATGGGTGGGGGCTTAGTTCAATGGGAGCTGAGCAAAGTCATTTCTGATGCATATATTAGCTGTGATAAATCTTCGCTTAAACTTTTGCTACACTGCAAGGGTGGCGCCAGGGGAGGGCTAGGTGGGGCTACAGCACCTCCGTTGGAAGATTCCTGGCGCCACCCCTGCTACACTGAGCTGCTAACTTAGGCTTCCTTTCAATGATTTCGCTGCTTCATGAGGTTAATAAGACATACGTCATTCGAGGCAGGAGGGGAGAGGGCTGAAACTTCCAAGATCTGCAGCACATATGAGACAAAATATTATTCCAGATTTGCGTGTCATAAAGAATGTTAATAAAGTGGACTCGGGGAGCTCTTCTAGCTTTTCCTTTCCAATATTGTTGTGATTTTCAATTTTGGAATACGGTCGTGCCTATAAACCATTACGCTGAAGATAGCTGAAGGAACTTTTTACAGACAGACAAAGCATCATAAAGATTCAGAATTAGAACGTATCGCACACTCCTAAATTTTCTGGGTAGTAAATCCAGGTTGAATCCTGCTGCCAGAGGTAAGAATCTCCATTCTTAAAATGGCAAATGAAATAAAAAGGAAATCCTTTAGAAACTCTCGCGACTCATTGCTCCAACTGGAAAAGTCTTTGCCGGGTGTATCCTATATCATGCAAGCCAAGGAACTATGTTGAGAGATTTAAATCATCCTTGATTAAAGAGTTTCATGAAAAAAATTCACTCACCAAGGATTGAAATACCATTTCCATAGCTATGAAATATCAATCTTGTCCGCTAAAGAAAACACGATCCTGGAAAGAGACGAGACTGCATTTGAGGAAATACTAAAAATGCTTTGCTTGCCAATTGTTCTCGTAGGTATATACCAGTACAGTCAACAGATCATCCGTTTTGAGGGCTAGAAAGTCGTAAGAACCTCATACAGTTGACTTTGTAAATTCTTTGTTAAATGGCCAAGATCAGAGACCCATCCTGTCGAAACAAAACTTTTTCGCTCCTAAATTACGAGTGTTTTCCTAAAAGAGGTCGGTGCTGTAAACTTGCAAAAATTACTTAACTGTAACTGTACAGATTGGAACATATATTATGTCTTTATATGTCAAAAATCACCACCATTTCACAAACTTCCATGAAAAAGCGACGGTGTCCAGTGATACTGAAAGCTCAAAGTTTTGCAACAAAATATCTTCTTTGTTCTTAATATGCTAAAACTTCATAGATATTCAGGCAAATGTCTTGCTACATCCTTTGTTAAATATGATTTCTCAAGTGCCAGGATCTTAACTTCGATTTCAGAGTTTATCGTGTCGAAAGTAGATATTTTGTTCCGAAATTAAGAGTGTGAATTCTTGAAATGTTTCACACATAATCTATGATGGTTTTATTTTGTTCTGTTGCTATCTGTATGTTGTTAAATTTGCTTACAGTTGAATGTTGAATACATCCAAACTTGACTTTTCATTTTGGGGTTGCTGGCTTGGAAATCTTTTTGCTATGTCCCCAAATTAGGCAAAATCCCAACTTGGACGTTCTTATAAAAAAGGTTTTCTAAAAAATGTTCTTAATAAATCTATCAAAAAAGAATGCACTCCTCCTTTTCTATAAACTTCAGGCAATCAGACCACCTCTCTTCCTCCAAAGNAATTACGAGTGTGAATTCTTGAACTGTTTCACACATAATCTATGATGGTTTTATTTTGTTCTGTTGCTATCTGTATGTTGTTAAATTTGCTTACAGTTGAATGTTGAATACATCCAAACTTGACTTTTCATTTTGGGGTTGCTGGCTTGGAAATCTTTTTGCTATGTCCCCAAATTAGGCAAAATCCCAACTTGGACGTTCTTATAAAAAAGGTTTTCTAAAAAATGTTCTTAATAAATCTATCAAAAAAGAATGCACTCCTCCTTTTCTATAAACTTCAGGCAATCAGACCACCTCTCTTCCTTTAAAGTCAATCAGTGTTTTCAGCTAAAAACAAGTTTTCTCCAGACCTCTCCACGGTTTTTTCATCTTACCAAAGTTAGGCAAAATAACCTGAAGGTTCTGATGAAAATGTTCTTATTGATAAGAACGTACTCACCTTTCTCTAGAAACAATCACACCATCTCTCTTCCTGCAAAAAACAGTGTTGTATGCGAAAGACAAGTCTCCTCCAAATATTTACACGATTTGTTTTTTAAATCAAATGTGCCACAAAACAAACAGACTATATACCATGAAAGCTAATAGATTATTAAAAAGTTTACAAAATTAACATAAAGTGTTTTATAGGAGTTTGAATCTAAATACCTGTTCATGACGAGTTTCTGTCAATTATCCGTGGTTACGAGGAGCAAATTGAATACTGTGTCAATATACAATAGCAATAGACAGAATATAATACTATAACTTGCTTATTTTTCTATTCGCTATTCTTGATCTCTATCGTGCAAATAGTTCGCAACCAAAACCTTAGCAACTGCAGGGGCGCTGCCCTTTTCGTCAGAGAACAAAGGAAAACAACCATGTTGAAATAAGTTCATAGTACTAATGAGTGTGCAGATGTCCCATTTCTATCATGCAACCCCTGCCCTTACAATTTCCTAGTTGCGCACCTGAACTGCATACCACATGCTACCCAAGTAAAATTAATTTCGATTCAACTCTGTTGAAAAAGTATCGAGCCTAGCTTCAGCTGACGTCAGCTAGCAAAGCGAAAATCATAACTTAAAGTTTACACTGTCTTATTTCTGTCAGTAATCCCTTGCAATGAAAATTAATGAGATGTGTATTGCGTAACAATTTTTTGAAAGGATTTCGCTCCAAATCAGGATAAGTCTTTTCATCCCACTACTCCTGCAGGTAGTATTTTGACTCCAGGACGAGTTAATGAATCTTTTCCTCATAAAACGCGAGATTTATTGTTGTAGCGGCTAAGAAAATTCTCCAAAGGTTGATTCAGGCGCAGGTTTCTTTTCTCATCTGCTAAGGTCACTCTATGGTTTCTTCTCGACAACAGAAGAATTGGGAACGTTTGCACCCCTTTGTTTAATACGCGTATCTTTTATACGAAACTTGGATCAGCTCATAGTATTAAAAGTTTCTCACATGAAAGATTTCCATTCTAAAGGCCTTTAAGTAAAGTGCTAGAAGCTCTGAAAGTTTCTTGATAAGTTTCTCATTTGTTGCTTGCATGAATTATGATGTAGTTTTTACCATTGCTATTGATCTGTTTCTGGACATATAAAACAACATTTGACAGGGAAAACAGTTCAATTGGGCACAAACAATAGGATGGGAAAGTTAAAATACATTTGTACTTCCTAAACCGTGAGTAACCCAAAGGGTACTTTTCAGTAAGGAGCGAGCGAATTTATAGGCGCAGAGACTTGTGGGATAGGTTACGAATGTCATCATTTGCAAGGCTGCAAACCTGTTATCTGATTGGATAATCCTAGTTAAGCCCTACTTATAACGTATGACATTTAATTTTTTAGGCCTACTTCTTTTGGATCTTGCAAGCAGCGTGAGCTGAATAAAGAATGGCTGACTTCGACGTCCAAGAACAAATTAAAGAGCTTCGGGGATCCGGAGGTAATAAAAAAGTATACATTGATATGTATTGGGATCTTTTGTCACCCTAACCAAATTGTCAAAGGGCTAGACATAGCCATTTATCAACAAGTCATAAGTCCAAACACAACAAGAGCAACTGAACTTCTTTAGGCCCATCATTCATTCATGTCCCACCACTTTTTTTACTTTTGCCTTTTCCTCTGATTTCGACGTCCTTGCTTCATAACGTTGCAATTACTCGTATGATGTACTCAAACAATTTCTCAGACTCTTAGTTGAAGCATTTCCAATTAGCACAGTTTAAAAAAAGACAAATGAAATCTCAGCTCCACCGCAGCAGCCCAGACTGCAGAGTATGGCAAGTGCACACCCGAGATATTTTTCCTAAAATGTCACTGCACACCTGGAAATGGGTGTGGGGTGGGCGTGGGATGGGTGTGGCTCTATTGTTTGGAGCAAATGAAGAATTTGGTTTCCTCAAGGGCCCAAAGAAGGGGATGAATTGAAACAATTTTGTATCTGTTTAATAACAAAATAAGAAATATCAATCATGTACGTTTTCTTCTTTCATTTTTGCATTTGTATTGGTATTATTAGCATAGTTTCGATCTGTAAATGGTCAATCTTGTTGATGTATTGGTGAAGTATTGGTATAGGTGAAGCTCAAATTTGTGTGCACACTTGAAGTGCACACTTATACCGAAGTGCACACTTATACCAAAGTGCACACTTGCACACTTGAAATTTTGCTCTTGCACACCCGAGATCTCGTTGGAAACTGCCCTACTCTGCAGTCTGTGCAGCAGCCAGTCAAAAAGGGTCACACGTTTTCGGACAAGGTGAAAATTCCCATCTATTTCGGAAAGGTCAAAGGACCTTTGGCGTACTTGCTACTTTATGTTATGATTTTATGTTTGAGTTCTCATATTTTGCTGATAACGGTGATTCAGTTGAGAAAATAATGTTATTCTATTATTAAAAACTATTGAACAATTGTTTCAGGGTCATTGAGAACAAAAATATTAATATCATTTGAAAATTATACTGATATGCTGCATATCAACGTATCACATCAGCACTAAATTAATTTTAGAAAAGAGGTTGGGTTATTCTAGAATCAAGCATCAGTTGTTCTATCAGGGGTAATCTGGCATGAAGAATTTAGTGAAGGGTCGGGTTAATTGTTCATTGTTGCATGCAGATGACCGTCCTGATAAAGATGGCAGAGATCCCCGTGACAATAGAAGTGATAGCAGAGGAGATAGGAGAAGAGGGAGACGATCACGAAGCAGGTCAAGAAGTAGAGGAAGATACAACAGAAGTAGAAGTCGCAGCAAGGAGAGAGGTGGAAGACGAAAAAGGAGTAGGAGCAAAGGTCGAAGGAGCAGAAGCAGAGAACGAATGAGAAGAAGAGAAACCCCGCCTGTACCTCAAACAGTTAAGAGGTATTAAATTGATCTAATTAATCTGAAATTTTGCAGATTTCTTTAAAGTGTACATTATGGGATTGTGCCTGGAAAAAAGGTGTTTGTGTGTGAAATGTATTGATTAAACACCTATAAGTTTGTTCATTTGAATCCTGTCATGAGACCTCATCATGTTTTAGTATCATATGTTTCATCTGTGTTTATTTTCAGGAAAACACTTTGGGATGTCCCTCCTCCAGGCTACGAAGATATTACTCCTGTCAAATACAAAGCTCTCAGGGGTATGTCTTATATAATGATCGTCATATCACTTGCGTGGATAAGGATGGACTTTTGCTACTCAGTATCAAAATGGCTTGCTGTTAAAAGGTCTCACCTTAAGAAGGCCTCACCTCAGAACTATTACCAGAAATTTCTATAGAAGGAAGCAATCTCAGATTTATCTGATCAAGTCTTAAGTTCCTTTCAAATTTGTGTATGTGCAATTGATTCAAAGCTAATACAAGTTTCAGTTTAAGGTTTTCAAGAGCAGAAATTGTAAAAAATGTATCACGATTCACAATTAAATACGGACTGCTTCAATAGATTCTCGTTGTGTACTAAGGGGTAACTGGCTGTGTACTTGGATGTTGATTATTTATTGGTTTTGCTCTTATCTCAGACTAAGTATTGTATCCATACTTTGATCCTTAGCTGCAGGTCAGATTGCTATAACAACCCCAGTGGCTGGTGGGGCAGTCCCTGCTGTTGCCTTACCCCAGGGGGCTCAGATGACAAGGCAGGCAAGGAGATTGTATGTTGGTAATATACCCTTCGGTATCACTGAGGTATGTTCTTTTATATACTTAATCTATTTTTGTTTATTAATTAGGTTAACTAGTCATTGCGTTGTGCTTCTTTGTTATGTTATGTGTTGTAAGCTCAACGCATAGCTAATTTTTGATGTGTGTTATATCATTTTCAGTTCACTGACCTCGGTGTCCCAAGACACCTTTGGAATTCAAAGAAAGCGACCAGAAGGAGGATATTTTGTAACATAACTTGTGTTAGATATCACAACCTAGATTTATTTTGCAGTGGACACTGATGAGCAAATATTTCTGTATATACAAACTGTATATCTACCTTGATATGACGCAATTTCAAATTTAAAAGCATCAGAAAGGCTGTCTAATTGCCTATTTGTGGCAAATCGTTCCATTTCAACTAAATTTATTGCTTTGTTTTCAGGAATTGATGGTAGATTTCTTCAACGCCAAGATGATTGAAGCAAAACTTACAACGCAACCTGGGAACCCAGTTTTAGCATGCCAAATCAATTTGGATAAAAATTTTGCCTTCCTTGAGGTATGATTGGGTATATGCAAAAGATTTATGAAGAAGAGAGCTATTCTTTGCTAAAATTAAAAAAATTCTTACAAACTTACCTTTTGACTTCCAACCTTTTGATGTCTTGGTAATAATGTTCCTTCTTTGGTAGAAGACCTTTGCTGAACAGCCAAGATTCCCTTCAAATAACATGAAATTCTTTGAATGAATTAGTTTGTACAGAAAATCTGCATATATGAATACTAAATTTGAAAATAGTATAAAATTTGAAATTTCGTTTTTAGTTCCGTAGTGTTGAAGAAACAACTCAAGCAATGGCATTTGATGGCATCATGTTACAGGTATTTTATTTTCATCTCTAATAAGAGTTTTCATTTTTGTACCTCAAACAAACAAAGTGTATTTGTTTTACCTATTCACAAATGTGATATTATATTATAATTATATTAATTCAATGACAAATGAAGAGCCAATCATCCGTAGTACAAATTAACATCAAGAATTTCCAAAATGTACTAAACTTTCTAGATATTTCAGTAAAATCTTCTTCACTAACTGTCTAATATTGATTCAATTTCATTTGAATTTAGGGCCAAGCAGTAAAGATCCGAAGACCTCAAGATTACCAACCTATTCCTGGCATTTCAGGTAAAAATTTTGATTAAAACTTAAAAGAAATTGATTTTTTTGTTATAAATTGATCATGTCAGTTCTCTATTGTTTCTTACCTTAGAAATTTCCCGTTTTTAAATTAGATCAATTTCTACTGAAAATCAGCTCCTAAATAATAATAATTTTTGTTTCATTTAGAGTCTGCAACTGTGCACATACCTGGAGTGGTATCAACTGTTGTCCCCGATTCTCCACATAAAGTCTTCATTGGAGGACTTCCAAATTACTTGAATGAAGATCAGGTAGGCTGAAAATATATTACGCATATATATCAGGAAGAAAAAATATTCTGAATATCAGGTAGCTTCTGTTTAAAGGGGCTTTTGCAACTGGCATGCCTTGCATGTGCCATCTCTTTGTTGTCGGCCATTTTAGTGGACCATTAAAAAATGGAGACAACAAAGAGACCACAAAAGGATGTATTCACAAAGCATGCCGGTTGCAAAGGACCCTTTAATAATTGCTTGTATGTATGTAAATCATAGATGACGGGTTGGAGAAATATTTGAAAGCCAAGGTTTGAGGTTAAGAAGGGAATTTAGAGACACAGTGTGGGTTTTAACAGGCATTGACCGATGCTGTAAGAATCACTTGAAGAGTCTTGAGTGAGAAAACGAACTCTTGCTGTCTACACAGCACTGGTTTGCTGGCTTTTATGTAAACAAATTCCAAAGCGCCTTAAATTAAAAGATGACCTTAAACTGCCAAAAATGCAAAACCAATCCTCGTCAAATTCTTTTGCACAGGGTGGGTTTTGTCTTGACCAGAAATGAGGACCAATGGCTGAAAAGTATGAAAATATATAAGTGCTGCTGCTAATCTTAGCCTGTATTTAGATCTCAAATAATAAGTACTTAGACAGAATAGGGAAGTTTATATGTCATTTGGTTTGTCTTTCAAACTAACATTAAAAAGATACAAATCTGTGTTGCAAATTTAATTACTTAAAGTCAGGTGCAGAAGACCATTTTAAAGAACAAAGGTAAGTTGAGGTAAATGCAAAATACGATCAAATTTCAGATTTCATGGTGACCTGTCAAGAAGTTTATTTGCACAAGAAAATATCTTGAGAATTTGGTAGTATGCTTTAATGAGATTAACGTTATATTTCATTACGCAAAACAGTTGTAAAACTGTCTCGTTTTTAGTTGGCTGCAGATCTGAATTTACTCAATGTTTTATAGACTCTTTCTGGGTCGCCTCTACTCAACCCATATCTTTGCTTTTTGTTAATAAATTATTCAAGGGACTCGATGGTAAATCGAAGCAAGATAAATATAGCAGTTATTGTAGATATTTTCTATTAATTTAAGAGGTCAAGATCTTGCGTAGCTATATGTTGTTCGGGAAACATAAACTTAAACGATTGATATTGACCATTAGATTTTGCCATATTTTGCAAGCGTTTAGTACTAGTTTCAATTTTTATTATTTCCTTTTATCATAGCTGTATACAAAATTTCCTATTAAAGTATTGTTAGATAAAATCCAAAAAGATACTAATTACTGTTTTCGTTTTATTCCCCCAATTTTTCGTAGCCCAGGGGGCCTAAAGCCATAACACTCATACTTGGAAAAGGCAAGTGTTGGTTGAGTCACAAAAGTTCTCGCTGGAAATCAGTGCCTATGTGGACATTCGATTGATTGTTTAAATAGTTTTGTTGTTTTAGGATGTATTGTGTTTTTTGTTTGTGATGTGAAGTCTGTAGTCAGAAGCCACGAGAAGAATCCTAGATTCGGAATATCATTGCACATAGAACAGACTTGGTGCTGAATCTACTGGGGCGACTCCTTAAATAAGGTAGTTTGACTAGGCCGAAAAACAAATCCCGGGTCAACAAATAAATAGCTGCTGAACACAAATTTGAGAGTTCTCCATGAAGCTAAATGTTGTCACATCTATCTAGCGGAATCACAATAATTTGTTTTTTAATCGTTACTTTATTGTAACAAGTAGAAAAGGTTTTCTTTATGATCGCAGATTTTCTTCTTTATTTCTAAAACATCTGTCCTTTAGAAGGACCTTCCCTTGCTTTTTGCCGGCAGGTTTTCAAGACCAACCTAGATTTGCAGACCTTCAAACGCTTAATCAACGAACTTGCTTTCCTCCCTTTGCTATGGTTTTTCCCAACACTGCTTAGTGTTCTGCTACAATAGGGGTACAGCTTCCAAATACAACTCATTAAAGCAAAAATTCAGTGGTTCGTGCAAGGTCGCAAAATCGATTAGCGTTTAGTTACTTATGCGATCCCAGCACTTGGCGCTAAAAGCCGCAACTCAACCTTCCACCAGGTCAATTTCGTTCTAGGATGCAGTTTGTGGCTTGCTGTTATGCATCTATGTGTTTATGCTCGTTCATTAATAAACGTTTAAATCATGAAGAAAATTTCCAGGCATTAAAAGACTGTTAAAGTATCTTTCTAATATGTGGAACATAGTTTTTTTTGGTCAAATCTAAACTGTGGTATCGTTACTATGTGGTTTGTTTGTTTGTCTTGTTTTGTCAATTTGTTTCCATTTCAGCATATGACGTAAGTAAATTAGGACTTTTCCATATACACTAGACCAACAAACCCCAGAACTTCAATTGTTAGTGCACGATTAGAATCGTTAGAATATAAAGGAAATGGAACCCCTAAAGACTCCATTCTTAGTGGCACTAATAAATTGAAATCACAATTGGAGATGAGATCCCTCGGACTAACCGTTTTATGGAACTTGAAATGTTAACCTAGTTGGTAATTACGAGGTTCGTGACAAAAAGCACCAAAACTAGTGATCAAGAAGTGTCACTAAATTATTTACTGAACAAATGTGATAAAAACTAAAGGTTTTCACGAATGTATCCAGTGTTTCTTGCAGCTAGTTGACTGTCAACCACACACCCTTGAAAGTTCTTAAAATAAAGCGGGGATTTGTTTTTCCAAAAATGGTCTTCTATGAAGTAAATTATCATCAGGAATAAATATAGAAACGTAAGGTTTATTTTATTGGTATCTTGAGATCTAATTATTGTTTCTTCTTGTCGTTAAACAGGTAAAAGAATTATTAAGTTCATTCGGCGAGTTACGAGCATTCAATTTGGTAAAAGACAGCGCAACTGGTTTATCGAAAGGATATGCATTTTGTGAATATGTCGATCTTAGTCTTACTGATGTTGTAAGTAAATCCATCATACTTTCAAACTTTTTTGCTCTCTACTATATTCTTTGTGTTAATCCTTTGGTTTATACTGGCTTGGTATGAAATATGATGTAGGGGCATGTACAGTACAGGCCTTGCGCATATTAACATGGTTTTCCTGCCTAAGAATTCTCAAGAATTTCTCAAGAATTCTTGTTTAAACAAATTTACAGTCTTTCATATGACTCAAGAATTCTTATCAGAATGTGGAGAATTCTTAATTGAGAATTCTTGTCATGATAATTTGCGCAAGGCCTGTACTGTATTTCCCATTTTTATGTTTCGTTCTTATTTCGACAAAGATATATACTGTAGTGTTAAATCCATACAGAGGATTCCAAACGTTTTTTGAAAATGTAATGAAATCTGATGACAGCATAAGAATACTCAATATCATAGGGCATGAATGGGAAGACAAAGTTACCGGGAGTTGATATAATATTAATTTTTTACAGGCAATAGCAGGAATGAATGGAATGCAACTTGGTGACAAGAAACTCATCGTTCAACGCGCTAGTGTTGGTGCAAAACTACCTGGAGCGGTAAGCCTACATACTTCCACGATTCCAATGTTTTATTTTTGTGCTGGTTTGTCACGTAAAAATGCCTTTTCAAGGCTATCAACTGGTTAGGGGGAGGGTGATCTTTTTTAGGGGAAATCATAAAATACTCTACTCAACTTTGATACTTGGTCCTTTTGGAGACATTTCTAAATCTTCGGAATAGTAGCAGTGTAGCCATTTCTGCTTTAGAAGGAAGTGCTCTTTCAATTTTCTGAGACGAAGATTTGGTACTGAAGCAGAGAATAGAATGTTATTTCCCGTCTATTTGGAGCATTTCTTTTATCAACAAAAAATCTAGCACCCACGAGCGGAACATTCTAGCAATTTTCATTCTTAGGAGCTTCTAATTCAAGATATCTCGATGTTGTGGGGAAACTTCTTATTCTCACATGACGATTTTTTATTCCAGATCTCAGGAGTTTTCCCCGTACAAATGCAAGTCGCTGGATTGGATCTACAAGCATCTATTAACGAACCTACCAATGTATTATGTCTCTTGAACATGGTCTCGGAGGATGAGCTTATGGACGACGAGGAATACGACGGTAGGTGTTCTGTCTTTGTTTTTAGCAGAACGTTACACCCGTTATGACTATGGTGTAATGACTAAATCCAATAAAAACCCGTTAGTTTGCAGGGGGTAAACTTGCTCTCAATGGTTCCTCTTGTGCCTGACTAAACGAACTGGTCTTAGAGCAAGGCTAACAGGGGGGCCAACATACGTCAAGAAAGTTTATTAATGGATGCAAGCCCCAAATTTAAAACCCGCATATAAGCAACATCTAAACTCTCTGAAAATGTCTAATTCCTTAAAACATAAGAAACTTTTTATGCTTGTCTTAGGGTGTGTTTGATTGGTACCAATTCTATTCGGTAGACTCAGAATTTGTGTTTGATTGACTCCGAAATTCTCAAAACGGTAGGTTTGGTAGGTTTGGAAGGTCTTTTGAACCTTCTGCTCCAAAAGGCAGAAGGTATGGCAGACTATGGAGAGATTCTCGTTTTCATTAGCAAAACCCTGGCAGTGAATCGGAAACCTGCTATTTTAAGATTTTTGTGTTTGATTGGGAAATACATTTCTGTCTCTGCGAAGTCTACTGTTTTCAGAATTTAGTAGGTTTGGAATTACCAATCAAACACGCCCTTAAATAACGCAACGATCAATTTTAAAAGAAAATACAGGGAAATTAAGGCACCCAATTTGATGCACTGCTTTCAGAACCTAATGTTTTCTCTTTGTATTGCATTCACTTTTATAGTCGACTTTTCAAAATATTTTCGAAGATATTAATATATCTTTTTGTAATTTACAGAAATCTACGAAGATATTCGAGAAGAATGTTCCAAATTCGGACGGATTCGAAGCATGGAAATTCCAAAACCAATTCCGGATTATCAGCTTGCTGGTGTTGGGAAGGTACGTCAATTGAATCTCTGCGAATGTGAACCTTTTAGGTGCTGTGCTGTTTGATGTTGTCCTTGCGGTTATATTCTTTGAATTATACCGACAATCATATAAAATATCCGACGAAGTCTCAATCGGACTTGATTCAAGTTTATTTTGCGCCTAAGTGCGTCTCATTGCCCCTTTGCAAAGGAGCCAAAATAACTGGATGATTAAAACGTGAATTTAGGCACGAAGTAGACTTGGAAAGTGAAACCCTCAATCTAACCAGCCACAACCTGGTTTAAAACCATTTGATGTGATTTTTTTTTTAATAAACGGCGCCTAAAGCAAGCACAAATACACTGTTTCGTTTAAAATGTTTGCTTCGGATATAATGATGGAAAAACTTTATTTCTGTAATACTTAAGTAAAGCCCTTCAGAGCTGTTTAAAAATCCATTCCGCCATTTTGGGGTTTAGGCCATCGTCATATTCTCTCATCACCAGGGCTGAGTGGGCATTCATTCTACTCTAGCTCAACCCAAAGGCATTTAACTCAAAAGTTCACCCCCAAAGTCACGGCAAAAATCCCGATAGTTTAACCTCGTAAATTTGATTAAAATTCTGCTATTTTTCTTGTATAGATTTACGTCGAATACGCAACTCCAGCAGAATCGAAAGTCGCAAATGATGCGCTGTCTGGTCGAAAGTTCGCCAGTCGTGTTGTCGTGACGTCATATTATGATCCTGCCAGATACGCAAGCAGAGATTTCTCATGATGCCGTCGCTGGGGTGGAGCAGTGCCACGTGAACTGTAGAGTAAAGCATCAAGCTTGCGACGTGGACATTCTGACGTCGAACATGGAACTCGGACTTTTGTTTTAAAGTTGGTTCTTCGTAAATGGTAACGAGAAAAGTCTCAGTGATTTGTTACCAAAAGTAAACTAACACAAAGAAGAAGTTGCTTTGTCAAAATCAACGGGCTGAACTGAGATGTTTCAGGAATTTACCAAAAATTGCACCGTTTTTTCAAATACAAGAAAACAGTTGTTCAGCTAATGAGTCAGAAAACTGACGGCCGTTTTAACTGAAGTCTAATTTCAGCAGATTTCTAAATACTAAAAAATTTGTTCAGCCAGAGGTTTACGTTTTTTAGGCAATGTTCTTCTTTGGCGTGTTTACTGTAGTCCGCTCCCTTTTTTGTGTCAGTAATTTTTACGAACTTGTAACAAGGGGTAACGTAGTTTATGTTAAAGAAAACTGTTGAGATCTAACAAAGATCCTAACCTGATTTGTAATTTCTGCTTCATTGCAAAGCTTCCGCTTTATGGAATAAAGTCTCATTATATTTCAGGCGAAAATATCCGCGAATATTTAGATTTCAGACTTTATATTTCAATATGTTGCGCATAACAGAATCTATTGATGGAAAAAATTCGAAGGACTTGAACAACTTTTATGACGTCGTGAACCGCCCACTATCGAATTGTTTTGCTTGTGAATCCAAGACACCCAAAATGCCAACGAATACTCGCCTTGGGAAGCACCTAAATGTTGTTATAAGAAAACAGTTTGTGGGGTTTTGATATGATATGTATGTGAACGATTCAGATCTCAAGTTTCCACGGGTAGATGCGAGCAGGTCCTTTTCATCTCTTACGAAATAAAATATTCCTGATGGGGTTGAAAGGTTCGATTCAAATAAAGTCGTGTCATCTCCATGGGAACGGCGTTTGCTTAGTAGGCCAAGCCTTTGAGGTAACAACAAAAAATTGAATTATAAATATGTGTGTTTATATATTAAACATTTCAGCGTATATTTAGGGGGTGAATCAAGCATAAACGTCTCAGCGGATATTCTTTGAAAAAAGTCCTGTTAGAGTTTCAATCTGTATAATGCACATTCGAAAATTCATCAGATTCTTACAAAATGTATAAAAATATCGCTCGATCGAACTAGACTTTTGAAGAATTGCAAAAGGTCCATTCGAGATATCAACTGTACTCATTTTGAAAAACGTACACCATTTCATATTTAATTCTTTTAAAGCAGAAACCGGCTTGAATCAAAACTATTCCAAGTCACGTTGATTTTAATCAAATGTAGGACAGCACCTATGCTACACTGATACGAACGATTAATCATAATGCATAAATGCATGCAAGAAATCTATACCGATACCTTCCTATTCAACTGATATCGATAGCTACAAATGAAGACGTACTTCTAATATACATTCTTTCAAGTTGATACAAAATTAATTTACAGCCAACATACAAAATATTTCTAACACCCGATTCTAAATTAGCGAGTATGAAAGTATTTAAACATCCCAAGCTTAAAGTGGTGCGTTTTCCTAAATTTCAAACTCGATTACTTGTCTTTGAAGAAACCAAACACACAAATTGAATTTACCCTTATTTACTTGAAAATATGTTCCTTCCTTCTACGCCTATTCGCTGTCTCATGTCTCATGATAGACTTTTTCTTAAAAGGCTAAAACTCCATATAAATTCCACTCTTAATGGAAGCTCCTCTGATCGTTAAATTTTCTTTTTGGTTCTAAAACAACGTACAAGTTTTCGCACGAGAGCAGTGCTATGAGAAAATTGGTTCTAACAAGTTCCAAAAATCTTTCATGAAAATTTATCAACGGATAACCTTTTAATAAGGAGATTATAAGACCGTTGTTCTCAACTCATTGATTTTTTATGCAAATTCAGCAATTATAGGTCAACGGTAAAAATTTTCGTTTCGACAGCAAAATGTTGTGGTTCCAAAATGGAGGATTTTTATGTTCAATTTAATAGCCATAAATATAAATATTGCAATGTGATTGTTGTGCCTAAGGAAATTGATCGCTATAAAAAATTCATCACAGTCAAATGACCTTACCATGTCTGCGAATCATTAATCGAAAGAGAAGATTTACATGCTGAGTTCTAACGTTTTGCATCTCAGACGCATTAGTGATTCAATACTATTTATATTGTAACTCAAACAATCTTCTTGTGATTCATCAAGCCTAATGCTCGATCGGTTGATTACCTATCACTGCCACGTGAATCCCGGTGATTGCAGCAATGATTCAATGTGATTTCAAAACACACATCTCATCATGCTCAGTGGAAGAGCAACAGAGTTAGAGTGATCATACATCATCGTTTGATGATTCCAGTTGATTCATCACAATTTTGTTGATGCAGGAGTGATATGATGTGATTTGATAACACCGCTGACCATTTCATGGTGCTGTTCTTCTGCTGTGATTTTGCTGATGTATTGACCAATCAAATTTGAAATCTCTTTTCCCTTGAGGTAGAAAAGACGAACATTCAGTGAGTGTGGTCTCAGGCGAATATGATCAATAGTTAAGATGATAGTGATGGGGTCATCTTAATCGACTGCTTGCATTCAGCATATTTGTGAGAAGTGTAATACAAACGACAAAAGATGTCAGTTTTTTGCAAGACACTTTTTGGATAATGAGCCTAGGCCTAGAGCTATCATAACCCTACCCTAACCCTAGAGCTCCATAGTTATTACGAAATCGTGCTGTATTAGTTTCAGAACTAAATTTTGTTCGTTAGACATGATAAATTTTCAATTTATAAGAAGTCGGGGGTGGCACCAGCCCTGAAAAAAGTGGAGTGGATAAGGGATAGAAATGATTGGGAGAATGTATACCTAACGTTTTTCAAATCGTTTCTGTTTAAGAATAAATACCGACCTGAGAAAAGTGGGATAGACATGTGCAGCCCAGTCCAATGGATAGAACAGACTCTATCCTGAAAAATGCGAGATAAAACTTCTCAAAACGAGGCAAAGATCTCAAAAACATACCCTTGGTGTTTCCAGTCGTGTGACCTTTTGGATCATCAAATCTCCGCATTTTAAATCCAAGAAAAGTCTGCCTGCTTCTGTCCTCAAGTTTCTTGTTGATAAGATATCATTGTATGCAAACGAAACCAAAGTTTCCTAAAATTTAAAAAAAGGAATTGACTTATCGATTGATCGATTGATGATTGATGATTGATTGACTTATCGATTGATGGAATAATAGCAATAAAAACGCTTTAAATAACATCACAGGTGAAAGGAACTCTGTTCTTGTCCCTTTGGCATAGATTTGCTTGGGAACGAATAATAACCAAGCCTCATAACGATATTCAATACATCGGACTGAAATATAATCCTGTTTTCACAAAGTTCAGAAATTAAAAGTTGTGGTTCTTATTGTATTATATTATTATATGCGGGTTTTTATTGTATCCAATAATCTATAGATAGTATATAGATACAGAAAATAAAAATAAAACCCCTCGATTTTCATTCTAGTAGTAAATTTGTATATTCTCAATAAGAAAAAAATAGCTTAAAATTTCAAGAGAAAGACGATTATAATAAAAATAAAATAAAATCATTTCAATTCAATTCTGAAACTTACATTTGAGTTGGTGCTTAAGAAACTGACTCCTCCTTTATTGATAGCCACCACACTTTCACCTTGTATACTTGAATGTGATACGTGCTACAAAAAACAATAAATCATTGTGAGATATCTTATCCGCGTCGTGCTCAGTTAAAAAAAAAGATAAGAATTTGACACAGTAGTGACAGTTTCTCAAAATTTCTCATATTTGCCTTCAAAATGTTCTTTAACAGTCCCTGAGAAGTTTCCTAGACTTCTCACTGCTTACATAGGTGGGGAATCTCTCGTTCCTTCTTGAACATTTCATAACGAATCGGGTGCTAAAATTCATCCACAAGCAATTTTACGTGCAGAAACTATGCTCCTGAGCTGAGACTAAATGTTTCTTCCTTTTGCTCGGTTCTTCAAATCTAAAACAAGTCTATCAGCAACAAACGTATTGTTAGATAGACTTAGACTCATTACATAAGTCTCAGTATCGCTCATTTAATTGGATGGTGCGAAAACAAGGAATCGCGTCGTAAGTCTATAGGCTAGACTTCCCCCGGCCTATTTTATCCTTTCAATTCTAGCAGACTTCAGGGGAAAAGAATTTGAAATGTGCTTGAGTACAACATGGCCAGATTTTATATTGTCTACCTAATACAGCATTTAATTTACCCACCTTTATAAAGAAGAATGATGAGCCAAAGTATGGCCAGGTTGATACGATTTCTGCAAAATAAATACAACACTAATCACGGTTCTTCTAATTTTGAATCAGTTAGGAAAATATAAGTACAAAAGATTCTCTTAATCTGTGACTAGAAAATGCAGTTTGAGAGAACGTAACCTTTTGTGTAATTGCAAAATATGAATTTGCAAATAGGTACAAAAATACGCATACAAAAGAAATCTACTGTTTATGGTAATAAGGCTTCATAGTTGTTATCTCATTTACAATAAAGGTCAGTTTTGTACTTAATTTCGCTAGGTACAATTGCTCGGCTGATTATCTTCAAAAAGTTCCCATGAAATACTACCAATCAAACAACATTCATACATACCTAGAAATTTTCGTCGAGCGGCATGTGTTGTGAAGTGATGAATGGTATCGAGGCTATCCTGTACTTTAACAGTCCATTGGTTTGGTGTCAATGAATTCAGAACGAGGACAGGCATCAGGTTCGAGATTTCACGACTGTTGTAAGAAAAGTGAAGATTTTAAATACATACGAAAGAGGCATTGTTTACTTCAAGGATATTTTGTCGAACGATGTAACCAATGGTAATGTTTTGTACGAATCAAATAATTTTTATTGCAAGAAATCACAAAACCACTTTCAAGACGACTTTGACATCGTGGCTGAGATTCGTGGGGAAATACTCAAAGAAAGAGGGAGTAGTGGTCGCCCCACAAGGTTGGAAAACAAGTTTGGTTTGAATACAGAAGGTTATATAAATAAAGATGGAATGCGAACCGATGGCACATGCTCGACCTACTTGCTGTAATGTTATGTAAAGGTTTAACACAATAACGGTTTGTCACCAAACATTTTAAATTTTAGCAAAAAAGTCGGAGTTTTATTTATAGTCTTTTTACTTACAGTGCAGGTATCCCTTTTCCGCCAGCAGCTCTGTATTGTAATGCAGCCAAAAGTGCAATCGATTCAGTTGACTTGAATGAAATAAAAAGAGGAAAATTAAACAATAAAGTTAGGAGATAACATGGTACATAAGCCATCAATTTAGCCTCACTGCATAAGACCCTAAACTTACGCTCATCTCGTTGAATTGAATTCCATCAATTCATACTTAGCTTATAAATAGAGACGTCCATTATTATGATTTTGACTGAAATTAACTTCAACTCATAACGGAAATTATCAAGATCCAATAAAAGTTCCCTGCTTCACATTTGAGTAAAAACGCGTCAGAAATGCATTAGAAATGCGACGGAAAAAACGTTGAATATATTATTCTTCGATTTGAGATTTTGTCGGTGCCTTTGAAGATATCGTAACGCAATTGGCTGGATTCAAAACGTTGTTGTTGTTGTCAATTCGTTTTGACTCTATTTAGAAGCGATAACTCAAATTGTGTTTTATACCCCATTCACACTGGCAAGTTAAACCAGCTTAAAATAAGCCAGGTTATTGAATGCTGCGTTCTAATTGGTCGATCCAACAAATCGAATGCATTTGATTGGTTGAAATTTAACCTGGGCTAGATAAAGCTGGTTTAACTGCTTCAGTGTGAATGAGGTTTAACTGCTTCAGTGTGTGTGAATAAGATGGAGTTTAGAAAATGGGTTGTCTCAGTTGTAACTCGTTTTTACTCTAGTGTGAACCAATACGATTGAGAGTAATAATGATAACATACCACTTTCATTTTGTCATACTGATTTCTGACATGCAGCAGGTGCCCATTCATTACGTCAGGAAGAACCTACAATGGCAACACAAACAAAACATATAATAAACTTCGAATGAAAATCAAAAGGACCGACAATAGACAATTGCGTTAAAGATGACGTCAGGGAACTTTATACCATGATCCTTTGCATCTCAAAGAATTTCGATTGATTTGATTGGACGATTCACCATGGGACGCAAAGGACCATAACCAAGCCTCGCTAATGTGCGCGAGCGCCCGAGCGGCGCTCGCAGGCACAAAATATCATTATATGTTAGTTGCTAGCACCTTTATAATACAAATTCTTTCATTTAAAGTTGGCTAAGAAATTATAGCTATAACTGCTAATTAAGGCCAACTATTTCTAAAAATACATCCAATATTATAAGAAAAATACAATTTACAATAGAAAACCTAAACTAGGATAAAATATTTTACATAATCTGCAGTTGCAGTCTTGGTATTCACCTTTACTGTACTTAGAGTGCTTTGAATGCAGGCACATTTTTCCCAACAATTTACCCGCAGGCACCCGCAGGCACCCGCAGGCACGGAAAATCTTTAATGTGGCCTGATCATGACTAAAAACTCCCCAACGCAATCGTCTATCGTACATCGATAATGATAGTCTCTAAAGTCTTGGAAGTGAATTTATGAAGCGCGTGATGCAGTATATTTCCATCATTCTATATTTATCGAATTCTGTTAAACGAAGGATTTTAAGATAGCTTGCTTATAACGATAAATCAAATATCTATGGAGAGATTGCAAAAATGTCTATTTTCATTTAAATTTAAAAACACATGGAATACAACGATATTGTAAAATAAAATGATTTTAATACCTGATTATACAAAACTTCGACAAGAAGTGTATCATTGAATTTCACAGGTTGATACCAAATAACTTTACGGAATGCCAGTGAAAAGTGAATATCTTGTTTTTCCAATTCAGCAAAAACATCAAAGATATAATCATTCTTCTGCAGGGATAGTAGCAAGTTTTCTGAGGACAAAAATGAATGCTAAATTAAATTCATAGACACAAGAATATTTCTAATTAATTCGCTTAGCAAAATTAACGACAGATACAAATCTGCTACAACTGCAGTTCCATAACTCAAGTTATTGACTCAGTTCATGCGCTAATATTTCTACAAGCAGCATGCACAAAAGTGTTGTAAAATTTTCATTTGATTCAAAAAGGTCCAAATACTTTAAAAACAATGCTGCTAAAAGAATAGTAGTCAACATGAAACTTACGGTCCTCAAGATAAGTAAAAATGCCAAATTCTGAGACGTCATCTTCATTTTCAAGTCCCATCTCACGACAAACTTCGGTAACTGCATCTGCACCAGTCTACAATGAAAAAGAAAAATGTGATAATCCAATGGATTAATCCTAGATCACATGTTAAAAAAAAGTGGGATGTCAGCTCAAGACGGTTCCCGAGAAATAACTGAGAAGTTCTAGTGAGTGTCCCAACACAAGGTATCATCCGTTCTTCAGTTTGTGGTAGTAAAAGGCTTCAACAGGATCCAAAAGAAACTGCAATAATCCACAAAAGATTGATATTTTGTTCTTTACTTGCCTGTAAACTTCCAGAGATATAGCCACTTGAAAAGTCAAAACTGAAAGCAGGGAACTCTACATCACAACAACGAGATCATTTCTGTTGCAAAAAAATGTTGGACAAAAAAATCTATTCTCGATAATCTTGCCGTCCTGGAGAAATAGTATGTTTCACATTCAAGCAGCCATGCTAGGTTATCTACATATAAGTGAAGTGAACGTTGCCTCATTTCTTGCCATCTAACCTAACTTATATAAATAAATGAGCAAAACTTTGTCCTACCGAACTTGTGTTGATTCTAACCATGCATTTTAATTTGCCAGGCAACATCACCACTTGTTGCTTGACGAATCTTCCTTGCTAAAATGAGAATCATACAATTACGCTATAGTAGAATACCTAAGGTGACGAGTAAGGTAACAAGCTCAAAGTAACATCTAAGTTTGAATGAATATAAGGTTCGGAGGAAATAAAGTATATATCAATTGACTGATATCTTTGTAGATTTTCTTTCCGTTCTAATTCTATAAAGTTCAATGATTATTCATTGGCATGATAACTTGTGTTGCAACTGTTATGTTTTTCTTTCTACAAAACATAGCAGCTAAAACAAACAGGTTCTGCTGTACAAAACAGAGGTGAAAGTTTGCCGCAAATCTAGGATACTTCAATAACAGGTTTGATTAGAAAAAGGTAGGCAAAAAGGTTTATTTATTGTCTGCTACAACGATGCCTAGATACGTACCAGAAGCTTTTCCAATTCACTTGGTTGTGGATAATGCTTTCTTCCTCCGTACTTGAAAGACCGAATCAAATTCTGCTCACTGACTGCTGCTGCACCTGAAGAGATAAGTTATTTGAAAGATATTATCTTGAGAGGTCATGTTGAAAACAGAAATTAAATTTGTGTGACATAATCTGTTACGGTATATTGTGATTAGCGACAGGCTGAATGTATTTGGTCTGCCATGTCCGTGAATGTGACAGGACACATTATCAAAAGAATTAATAAATATATGTAGATATAGTCGGATATAGTGATAATAGCTGCGCATCAATAAAATAAAATTCAAAACCAATGAATAAACACGTGTGCTTACCGTGAATTTCTCTCTTTGGGTTATTTGCTATTCTCAAATATTTAAACAAATAGGGTTTGAGCCATTGCGAGCAATCAAAGTAAGCAGTGCAAATCATGATCAATCTCCAACCACGACTCAGGCTGTCTCTGAAATATAATGATAACTGATTGTGATCGAATGATTAGTGATTGAAGGTGATGTATGAATAAAAGTGATTTGCAGTTGAGTGGTACAGAATTTGAAAATTGCGACCAATCACAGATACGGAGCATGTAGCTTAGCTGTTTAACATGATTAGATAGTTGAAAATAGTTTATTAAAAAAGATTTTATTTTCGACAGTTATGAAAGATCTTGAGAGAAACAAACCTGTTGTAACTTTTATTGTTGGTAGTTTGCTTTGCAAGTTGGCAGAAAATTTCATCTCTTAGGTCTAACACATCTCTGCCAGCCTGCAAATAAATGATAAATCAATAAATCAATAAATCAATAAATCAATAAATCAATAAATCAATAAACAAAATAATCAATGAGCGAGCAATCGATAAATCATCTGTTTACAAACGATTTAACCTAACAGCTCTTGGGCAACCGGCATGCATTGTGGTCGTTTGTTTTGCTTTTCGTTGATTTTCATGCAGCATGAAATTAGGCCACCTTTACAAATAGGGCTGCAATGCATGCCGGTTGCCCAACAGTCTTAAAGGTTGCTGAAGTAAAATACCTGAAGTATGTAAAGAAGCAGATCAGTCTCATTTTGATGTTTGCTTTTTGTGTAATCGCCCATAAATGTCCATATCGCTACAAAACAGAGGAGAGAATATTCAGCTTTAATGGGAATCATTTTTACCTGTAAATAGGGCCCTGAAGGGGTAAGATGGGATCTGCGATCTGCAACAACAACAACAACGAAACTCTGCAAATAGGATTTGATGAACTGGGACTAGGAATCGTACTGGCAAAACAATAGACTGCTGGGAATGGTTTGATCACTGACTGCATGGTAACAAAAAGAGACAGGGATTTTCTGCAAAATATGGCTGGGAAGATGGAATTGAGGACTTCGCGACCCTCTTTAAATCCTTTGTAAACCAAGGTCAGACAATTGAAACGCAATTTCAACACACATCGATTTGAGAATCTAGAAGTCAATGACTCCTTACACTTATTTGATGGATATTTGGTAAACTTTGATAATCACTATTGTTTGAAGCTAGTTTACACTTTTGATTGAGTGATGCTTTTTATTGATATCTCGAAAATTTTCAATTTCATGGAAAATTTCAAGACAACATTTTCGTGGAGTGAACTGAAACATTAACAGAAATATTTATCTACCTTTTGAAATCTCAACAGCCATTTTACTCAAGTGTTTGTTGTTGTAGTTGAGTAAAGAGTTTTGTAACGGCTCCTACGAAATAAACAACACAGATTACAAGGTGAGGTAAGTATCCTTTATACCATTGCACTACCTGTTAACAAACTGCACAAGAAGAGGAGAGAGTGTTTAGAACGTTTGACTTCAACTCTTGAGTTCAAAGTTAGATTATTGAAATTACGCTAAATTCAAAGTAGTGCATATTGTTCATTCTCGTTTCTTCTCATTCGGATCTTATCTGACAATTTGCTGTGACCAGTGTCAGTCAAAAAGTATTAAGCAAATGGGTTCAGTATCAGTATCAAACGCATCTTTCAAGCTCCTTACCAAACGAAGAATTCTTGAACCGATTATATTGAACCGATTATAATAGGGTGAGACCGGGCTGCTGAATCAAGTAAAATTAATGTTCGCGATAAAACAATCCTTGGTGGCATACCTCTGAATATTTTATCAGATCAGTCATGTTTTTCCAAGTCCATTTCTCAATACCTCTCTTCCTCTGGCTTGATGATTTTGCCTCCCTGCAATTTCAAAGGCACTATGTAAATGCAACAAACTTGATGTTAGTTTCTATTCCAGCTTTCATTGCGCACAAACCTTGATGGCCCTTCGTCATACACTATTTTTACGTACCTATAGATGACAAACTCAACTCATTGTGTGCATATACCTCAACTACAGAAGATCTTAATTAGGCTAGATGTTTAAAGATATTCCTTTTAAGACAAGGAGGACTTGACTAGCCTACGTACAAAAATTCCACGAAGATTGTGATTCATCAATTTCTAANCAACTACAGAAGATCTTAATTAGGCTAGATGTTTAAAGATATTCCTTTTAAGACAAGGAGGACTTGACTAGCCTACGTACAAAAATTCCACGAAGATTGTGATTCATCAATTTCTAATCCCGGGTTTCTAATAGATAACATGTATGGTAGGAGATTAGTTAGGTGCCAAACTTCGGCGATAGTACTCTCTGAAGCATCAAGTAAATCTAGATTTCAGAAAGTAAAAGAAATAGGAAATGAAACATACTCTTGTCTGAAGTATCTGAAAGCGAATTCCATCATGGAGAATTTTCCATCATCAGTCTCAGTTTCAGATGAACTAATACTGACGTCGTCTTGTAACGGAGATTGAATTTGTCTTACCAACATACGATCATCGGGTCTTGATTGCAACATTGATGTCTATAAGAAAGGATAAGTTCGAAGAAAATCTTGACTATATGCGATATTCTGCAACTTTGTAACATATCTCAAACTAGCCTAAATCAGTGCCACGACGACGATGATAAAAGCTTTTGAGTCATTTCCTATTAAATCTCTAATTTTCTAACACATTTGGTTCATGTATGATTGTCTGTCTGTCACAGATGATTATTAATGGGCAATATTATAATATTTTGTCAATTATACTGTAATAATGACCAAACTATATAACAAGATAACAACAGTTTCAGAAATTAATTACCGAAGGAAATCCAAATTAATTAAACTTCAAGACAATATTAATAGTAACGATATGAATATTTGTGGGTATGACACCTCTTTGAATATGTAACGACAACAAATTGGTTTGATATCATTTAAATACACATCTAGGAACGTGAGCCATAGAATCAGACAAATGGATTGGAAACGGTGAAAAAGTAGGGTTACATTGAATGCCAAATTTGTTTTCGATTCCAAAACGATTAAAAATCGACTCACCGGTTGATAATCTTCAACATAATTTGCAGGAAACTTTCCTTTTTTGTCATGAACAAAACCAAATAGCCATCCATCTTCTAAATCTGATTTCTCCAAAAGTCTAATGATATCTCCTCTGCTGAATGACAGGAATTCACTCTCTGCTGGCTTGAAATCACACAAAGCATGTACGTACAGCTCGGCCTGAAAAGGGAACCACATAATAGGGAATGTGTGTCAAGTGATTGCAATAAGTTTCCAATCAGGTAGAAACCAGAAAAGAAATTAAATCTTGTATCATAATCAAATTCAGACGTTGCCAAAGATCCAGAAATGACTCTGGTATTATGACTAACAGTATGACGTACTTGACAAAAAGCAATAAAAACTTCAGCAAATGAAGGTCATTCATATCTTGGCATATTGTAGAACTCTTTCCACGTCCTTAATTCCACACTAAACTTAGGAAACATATAACAATTGGGAAAATGTCCTTTTACTCCTTTTGGTTGCCTGAACATGACCATTCAATTCAGACGATGAAGAAAATAACAACTCATATTTTTAAGCTGGTCTTCCTACAAATATAAGCTTTCATGAAAATTTGATAAAGTGTGTCTGATATTCTTTACCTTCTTGTGTTTCCTGAGGAATGTATCAATCAGCTTCTTCACCATAAAAGCCTGAAAATCACAGTGAATCAAAAATTAACGATTAATCAATGATTAAACTAATAGTAAAATTACTGTATTATTTACGAAATTTTGTTTTAGGAAATTTATAGGATGTGAAAGTATAGTTTTTGGTACCGTGACTACTACACTGATTGATCTATCTACTTATCGACTTCTTTGATTGATTGATTGATTGATTGATTGATTGATATGATTGATTGATTGATTGATCGATCAAGAAACTGGACAAACAATTAACTGATTACATACCCTTGAACTATGAAGAATGAATTTCTGTGTGATTGTATCCAATGTCAGCTTTTCTTTGAAAGATTTCACTTGTACAATCTCAGAAAACCTGCAAGAAAGAAAGAAAGTAATTAAATGACGAGGAAATTTTAAACTTGATAAAACATGAAAATCCAGGAAAAATGTTTTAGTTCTATATTCAAATGGAATCGTGGGTTAAGAACAATGCAATTACGTAGCAAAGAGGTTCAAGATATAAGGAAAAACAACACAATGTTACAACAAGAAAGGATTATTAAAGGCTCTTATCCAACCATGGTCCTTTGCGAGCTCTGCTTTATGAAAATGAACCTTTTTGTGGTCTACGAAAATGGCCACCTCAATAGAAATCTACTCGCAAAGGCTGATGGTTGAACAAGAGCCTTTAACAGAAGATCTAATAGGTAACTATCATTAAAGATATCTAAATCCTAAAAATTAAATCTGCACGTAAGTAGAGAATGAAACAATGCATTCAAAATATTGGAGAATGGAAAGATCATACTATCAAAAGAGTTCAGAAAAGGCCACACCACGAAAACTTACGTAAAATGTGCATCACAACGAAGTTCTTCATGGAGACCATCCCTAACAGCAAATCTGATTCCGGTATGCGCTATAGCCAAATATGTGTGTGTTCTTTCATGTTCTCTGTACCCCTGTGACGATATAAACAAAACGTCATCAAGACCTTTGATGCTCTGAGATTGTTTAGTCGGTGGTCCGGCATCAGACTATACTGAAGCACTAATCAAGTGTTTGTTCGAAAGAACAGAAAGCGTGTTGAGGCTGCACGGAGGCTGTTAAAAATGGGCCTAAAATTGCCAGGAATGGTAGTTTGGAAGCTGGCGATACTTAAATATCTAACTCAAAAAACAGTTGACTGAGACTATAGAAGGCTTTTTCATTGACATACTGTAGAAAGTTATGAGGTATCAGCTCATGAATAATGTAGGCTATTTTGTTGCTACATCTCAGAGGTACATACCAACCTATTCAAGAGATGAAATGAAAAATTTGCATTCTCACCATTATGGGGAAAATTCTTGAAAAGTAGAAATCGAATTTCTTTGCTTGCGATATCATCAGATTTTTACTGGCTTCAGCTGTGACGTCATCAGATGTACTTTGTGTAGCCTCTGCAATAAAAAAATGGTGGAAAATAAAATGTCTAATCGGGAATCTCTTTTGATCGTTTACTAACTCTTGCGACTTCCTACTTATTCTTAATGCTATGATTTCACAGATTTTCCTTTTTTTATAAAAAACAGAGAAGAAGAAAGAAAGTGCCAGTTTTCTAAAACGATCCATCATCGTCCTTTGTTTAAATATTTTCCAATCCAACATAATACACTTAACTGTATGTGGTAAACATCTGTGGCGAGAGCCTATGACTGGAACAACCCCCAGCTTGTTCAAATTTTTTCTATGGCACTGAATAAAAAGTGGATTATTTCCTGAACATATTTGTAAACTTGTACATTCTGGATTTGACAGCCAGTAAAGCTGAGCTAAAGAAAGAAAAGCGTCACATAGAAGCATATATTTACCTAAGATTCTTCTGAGTTGAGTACGATCATTTTGTGATAAGCGACAGCATGTCCTGCAGTAAGCATCTTGAAGTATCTGCAAAAGATTTGAATCGGAAATGATGTGGTAGAATTTTTTACTTCAGATGAAGATATAATCAAAACATAAAGTATCGAAGACAAAATTTTACGGGCAGGTTCAAAACAACCAAAGAAAATTGAGCTTAATGCAGAGTGTAGTTAGTTTCCAGGATCAAATAATGATGTTTCGCAAATACCTGTTGGTAAATAAGTTCTTGTAATACAGCATTTTGATCAGAGGAATCATCCGGCAGAAAGATCTACGATGGAAATAATGATGATTAGGAAACGGTCTTGAAACATAAACGGTCAAAAATCACAAAATCATCCAAAACAGTTCTACTTAAACTTCGAGGACATCAGTTACTCTTGGATTACTGGTATCTGAAAGAACTCTTTCCTTCGCACAAATATCATTACTATTCTCTTCTGTCTGTCATCAAATTTATCACTTGCACATGAGAGTATCTACACATACAGCAAAATTCAATTTCTGACTTTGATTTCGCTGACAATGGTACCTACCAACATACATATCATCATAAAACTTAAAAGAAACAAATCTGAATATAACATGAGCTGCAGCAGCGGGGAAAAAACAACATGTTATCTTGTTCCCACTGCATGCAGCTCTTACAAAAATTTCAACTATTTGCAAAAATAAAGGAGGCTGTCTGCGAAATGGCGGACCAGTCGCCCATCTAACACGGAGTTTTTAAGAGCAAATATCAGCTTCATAGTTGAGACCTATGATTTGAACTAAAACTTAGAATTATATCAATCTACCACATGTCAAAGTGAATGAAACGTTTCTGAAGGTTTCTCACAATCTAAATATATAACTGTTGGCTTATGAACAGAAGAGAGCACAAAAACAATTATACAACTAAATAGTAACCTCTTTCCTGAGTAAGACATGCCATCTCACATTTCCATACGTCAGAAAATATCCATCAATCTTCGGATACAACTTAGAAGTCTGATATTCAAACAGGTGCATGCTACCAGTCGATAATTTACCCCATCTGCTTCCCCTCATATTAGAGACATTCGTATGATGATCTTGATCGAGTGAAGTCCTCGGACTTAATTTCGTATGCTGCGATTCAAAAAATTCACGATGAGAGTCATGCCTCTGCCGAGGAAGCGGAGGAGGAGGTGGTGGTGGATGCGAAGGAGCAGTGTCTTCTGGCATTGATGTTTTTTGTGTCTCGAATTGTTTAATAGTACTTCTAATACCGCCTGGTAATTTTCGAACTGATTTGGAATCATATGAGTGCATATGTTTCTGCATAGTCTCAACATCACTATCAATTTCATGGTCGGTATCATTTTGTTTTCCATACCCATTACTATACTGGCCAGTATCTCTCTGTATCGTGTCTCTGTGTGCTGTATTTCTTTGTATTCCCCCTGCAGGATTCATCCTCTCTTCCTTAGCATTATCATTATAATCTTTCTCTGGCATTTCAGTCGATGGTTGATGTTTCACCGTCTGCTGCTGCGGAGCACTAACTTTCTGTTGCTGTGCAGCAAATTCCCAAGCTCTTTTATTCTCTTCCAGCATTTTTTGTAATGTCTCTTGCATCGATGCTTGTTGCTGTAGCAACTGCTGAATCAAATGGCTTTGTTGTTCAGCCTCTTGTGGAACCTCAATGTGGGCTCTGCCATTCATGTATGGCTTGTTTTGCACCCCATTTCCATTTGCTCTTGTTGGGTAAGGTACCCCCGCTTTCGCTCCACCTTTCAATTTGTTAGATACTGCATTGCTGCTACGTAGATCGTCGATCTCATCTAGATAGACGGGGGTAAACAATTTATCAACGTATGCATTTACAGCACCGGGTTGATTCAAGTCTGGTGCTTTGGTTGGTTTAGGTTGGACAGCAGGCGGTTTCTTTTTCACCGGAACGCTAACTCCTGGCTTCGGTACAGGAGCATTTCCATTCGGTACTCCATTTGGCTTTGGCTGGACACTAGCTACTACTGCTGGGTTTATCGTTGGTCGGTTAGCTAAGCTTTCTTTTGGTTTAACATCAACCGAAGTGAACGAAAGGGACTGCTTTAACTTCTGTGAATCGTCCTGCTTAGGGCTGATAACAGTGGCCACTGGGGCAATTGGGGCTACTGGGGAAGCTTGGGCTACTGGGGCTGCATCATGAATACTTTTCGAATAGCGAGATTTGATCTCTTCGGCTATTGGATCAGTATTATCACTAACTAATCTCGATAATCGATTTTCTCTCGACTTTCCAAGCTCTTTCGCACGATTCCGCACCTCTGCGAGGGATACAGACGATTGAAGTAAAGGCACGCCACGGGGTTTGTTGCGAGGCTTCAGTGAGGAATTGCTGTTCATTGATGAAGTATCACTGTTTGATGATGATGAGGTTGATCTCAGAATCGGGGGAGGAGGCGGAGGAGGTGGAGGAGGTGGTGGTGGTGGAGGCGGTGGAGGAGGGGGTGGAGGCATCATTGGGGTAGCCCCCAGCATCATTAATGGGGTAGGCTGTGCGTTGACTAGTTCTCGATGATCATATCCAAAATTGAATGATTCGTTCGGACTGTGAAGGTGATAGATGAGTTCATCTCGCTTGTGTTCAACAATGTTGTGTTCGATTGCGCCATCTTGGAAATCAAACATCACCATCTCATTGGCTGAGTGATTCGTTGGGCGTGGCATATGCATCCTATGGCATAACATCAATAACTGTTACAATTAACACAAAGTAACATTGAGTCAGAAGCAAATGTATTATGATTTCACTAACTGAGATGGTTTCATTCAAAGCTAGTGTCAAAACTTCAATCATTCTCTATTTGGGGGACAGAATCTAAACTTTTATCTGGGATCTCTAGAGTTCAATGCGAAATAGGCATATTTTTAATCGTCGGAAACTATATACTGCAAATTTGGGAGCGAAAAGGATATTATAGTGTTATATCGCACATATTAATGTTTTAAAACTTTTCTAGGAAACAATTCACAATTTTCAATCTAGTAGTAACTTAAAAAGAATACAACCTCAAAAATACAATCTCTTTTTTGCAGAGTTCCTCTGTGCCTTTTGACCCTGTTTCCGTTACTCAGTTTTAATTCACTACAAAAATAAGCTCTAAATTCAAAACAACCTGTTCTTCGCATTGTAAGAAGAATAATAGTTACAATTTCAGTCTTAATTAGAACTATAACTGAGATACCGGATGCGGTCGGTACAAAACCTTTTGAATGATCGACGGATCTCTAGTTTATGTCAACTTCCGGCATAATTTATGAGCTTCTACCATTAGGGACTGGCGACTATTTTGCGACTCCCACAACTTACTCCCCCCCCCTCTCTTTTCCGGAGTTATCGATAGGAAATTTTATCCACTTTTTAGTTTTCGGTAATGCTATCAAAGAAATTTTTTGCAAATAGACTTTTTAGTTATTCTACGAAAAAGTCTGGCTCGAGAAACGTTTTTATACATGTTATAGAAATCTGATAATTTCAAATGTGCACAACAGTGATAGAAGCTCTGACGCCACTCAATCGAACCTTTCGAATAAAAATGTATAAAACTATAACTCGATCCAGACTCTTTAGTAGAATAGCTAAAAAGCCTATTAAGAACAAGTGAACATACTTGGCGATGGAATCCATTCTTGAAATCGGAATTGGGTTTGTTGAATCGATAGAGAGCAACGTTCTGGAAGCAACCGATGGGAATGAAGGTGGTGCTTCCAAGATGGAGATTAAATCCATGATATAATCACAACCAGTCAGATCCAATCGACATGATTTGTCGTATTGTAGACTCAATGACCAACCATCAGTTTGTTCTTTTATTACTCTGTAAACAAATAAACAACAAATTCACAATGAGCAGAAAGTCGCAACTGAAGTCTGTCTCAAATTAGATGTCTCGTGGAAATGTTCGCGAATAAACAATTGAAGTGTTTTGAATGACTAACTTAGCGTTGTCGCAAATCTCACGTAACATCAATTTGAGAATGCCTTAAATACCTTTTTGTGAACAAGCATCAAAACGTACAACTTCATTATTTAAAGCTTCACAAATTTTAGGTGCTAGTATCACACATAAGGAATTAAACTAAATTGAAAAAATACCTGGTTCTCATAGCTGTCGATGCAATCTCTTCTCCAATTGCATTTGATTCAATTTCAACATCAGCAGATAGTCCTACGGTTAATGATATACCTCAAGTTAATGCAAACATCCAACCTATCTAACAGCATACTAGTTTATGATATACAGGGTTTAATGGTTGATTACATTTGTTTTGGGTCTCCCTGGACTTTCTACTTTAGTGTATTTCTATAGTTTCGCCTTATTTAGCTATCGTACGATTGCAACCGTAATTATGCATATTCTTTGAATAATTACCACTATAAATTTCCGCACGCGTTTAACTTTTCTAGCTGAGGATGAGACAAGCTGTCTCGAAATATTCTATTATTAACATGACTTAGTCACCGAATTTGTCGATATTTTAACATGGCCTAGCCATTTGGTAATCAAAACATGAATTTGTCAAAACAACTGTAACACTACTGGATTTGTCTTTATCATTATGAATTGAACATGGTTTAAAGGAAATTGACAGTATTTAATATTGGAAATAAAATATGAGTTGTTATGTAATGAGCGGGCATTAGCGGATAATAATGCCCTATCATTACGTCACATGCTTGTACTTTCAGCCAATCAAGTTGCATAACAGAATCATGACCATGCCATGGGGTAATACACTTTGATAAAAGGAAGCAAACACAGAGTTACGTCAAGTTAAAACAAACAAAAAGAAAAGAAGAGAAATTCTCACCATCGGCAGCTTGCAATTCCAATGCCATTTTAGCTCGTTCTTTGATACTTTTCCATTCAAGATACGACGGTGGGTGAGCACGTGCTGATTGATTTGCTCTCCAACAGAGTAATTTATGCTGGCAAATGTTTTTGTATACACCGAGTCCTTGATCTGAGACAAACCTTACAGAAGAAAATCACAAAAGATGAGTGTCATACGAAAGAGCTTTCAGTAAGTTTCATGATGGTTTCGTTTTTCAAAGCAAGCTTCAAAATGAGATTAAGGTTACTGTAATCCTTCAGGCAGTGATTAAGAAACTCTATTTTCCTCGGTCGTTCATTAAAATAAACTAAACAAAATTGCATATCATTCCAAACAGAATTAAACGAAGAATAGCATAAAAATATAATCAATTGATTAAATAAAAGTGCAAATGCAAATCTGAAAAATAACTAATTTATGTTGATCATCCAATCTTTAAATAAAGTATAAATGAGATATTAAAGAGAGAACATATGCAAATCATATGGACGAGTTACATAAAGGCAAAGCTGCAAACAGCCTGCAAAATTTGGCAATTAACCTGAAAGCAGATTTTTAAAGGAATAAAGAAATAGATAAATTAACTAACAGTATGCCCAAGTAGATTACCAGGGAAAGCAATTAATTGTCAAATTGATTTTGTGGGCGAAAAATGAGTTGTTTAGCCTTTGTGTGCAAGGCCATGATTGGAAAGTCGATTCAATGCTACAAGGTTTCCAAAATAAATTGTTGCCTGAGGACCCTTTATAGCGGGAGATCAGCTTTCCAGCCGGAGGTCTTAGGATTCGAGCAGAAGCAACATGGCTGAAAACTCATTCTTGGCCGATAAAAACAATTTGTTTACTCGTTGCTTTTTTTGTTGACAAGGCAAAAATGTTTCATTCGTTGCTTAGTTGAATCAAATGACACAAAAAAGAAAACAAAATCTGATTGGAAGAAACGTTGCGACACATACTTGAGAAGATACTTGTACATCAAAGCAGATGGTGGAAAACAACAAAGACATAAAGCAATGAGGAGCCAGCCTCGTTCTTGTGATGCCTCGTTATTATTGCCCCAAATTTGGTTGCATATTTGAGTGTAGATTTCATCTCGCAGGTCGTTGTTTCGAATACCCTGCAGCAAAAAATTATTTATGTGAAAATCCAAGATCCTTTTTAAGGCTTTAAGATTTTCAGAAAAGCAAAGCTAAATACAAGATTGATTAAAGGTTAAGATCAGTCTACAAAGGAACACAACTCAGCTAAAAAATCAAAAAGGAGAAAAGAACAGAATATCCTTAAAGAAATAAACGTTTGGGTTTTGGAAAAGTCAAAAGTCCCCAGACAAACTTCTGGCAAGTAATATAGTTGATATTAGCTAGGATGAATATCACTACGATATGAAGAGCAAATTGCATAGAATTTCAAAACTCCCAAAACAGAATTTCAACTTAGAAATATTCTTACCAACTGCACAATGTAATTCCCAAGAATAAATTCTCTACTGCCAGTCATTGATGCATCACCCATGAAACGCATTATCTAAAGAAAAAATCGAGAAAAAAATAGCGCAACAGTCATCTTAGTTTAAAATGTTAGGAACAACAAACTAGACAAAATATCATAAAGAGTGATTTTTAGATTCTGTACGGCATGTCTTGATTGAAGAACATTCATTTTTAGTTACAGAATAAGTGAATTGAAAGGAAGGAGGCAAAAACAAAGCAAACTTGCAAAGAGAACAAGGGAGTCGACCTAAAAATTCATTGCAGTGGAGAAACAAAAGCGAGGCAAGCAAAAATGATACGGGAAAAACACCCTAACGGATCAAAGTGAAAGAGTTAAACAATGTTTTTTTATTTCTTTCCAAATCAAATGCGGATGGCTTCATTAATTTTAAGCTGGTAAGAAGAAGAGGCAGAAACAATACTCAAACCACGCCCAAGTTTTAAGTCAATGCCTGAACCATGTGTATGAAACATTGTGTGCAAAGGAACAGATCCTATCTAATCTTTTTCATGGTTTCGGCATCATGCATGTCTCTCTGGAATTCCGACGGTTAATCAGAGTAGGAAATCTAAAAAATGTTGCGTTTGGATCATTAATATTTAAAATTCAAGGGCAAAATTTCCAGTTTACTTTAGTTAGCTGTTAATTCTTGAAAGAAACAGTCATGATAAGCTGGATTTTATAACTTGATTAGCTTATCCATCTGCTAAAAACAGACTCTTGTCCGTGAACATTGACCCATTGCGTCTGCACAGAAGTAATCACAGAAGTATTTTGTAGTTTCATTTAGAGTGTCTTTTTGCTCAAGAGTTGATAGAATTGTATTTCTTTACAGTGATGTCAAAACATGAAGCTCTTCTTTGTGCAGGAATAAATTTTGACGAAAGGGAATTGTCCCAAAACGATCTATTCATATCATCGATCCCTCTATCACATCAGCTTTAGCGATCATGCCAATGATGCGTTATAAACGATAGTACGTTAAGTCCTTTTAACATACAAATGACAAAATTATAATGTCAAAACTTCCAACATTATTGTGAATCAAATATACCAATTCCACCGCAGTTATGGGATGCCCAAGTATACACAACATCTGTCACTTGTCAGATACATTAACAAATAAAGAAATTGTAAAAACTTATTTACCAGTTTAAATGACTTGATGGCCTCGAGGGAATCGGAATGTCGCAGCTTGAGAAATGGCGAATAAATCGGTGCTTTGGCATAATGAATAACTTTTTCATCCTGAAGAGAAAACACATCATCCATCTTAGCAATTATCTTCACCTCAGTTAACGTAACATCAGAAGGTGGAATGGCTTTTAGGGGAGGACTTTGGAAGGTGAACAACAGATGCTAAAAATGCTAAGTTTCAGGCACAGTTAACATGAATATTGTAAAAGCAGAATTTCGCAAAAGAAATAACGACAGACAGAACTTCTCATCTTGCCACTGTTTTAAATTGTTAATGCATTTACACAGAAAACAAGAATATCTTCTCAAAGACCCTTTGTACAGGACATCGTTGTCATCATCATCATCATCATTGTATTTCAACTTAGCAGCTTACATAACGATAAAACAAGCTAATTGATGCAACAAGCACAGGAGCTGAAACATAGAAGCATACTTTCTCTTGTTGCTAATTCTTAACAAAACAGAAGCTAGTTTCTACCTGGAAATCAGCCATTAATCAAATTAATCATTTGTATAACATGTATGGTAAATTTACATTATTCATCAAAATAAAATCAAGCATTATTTCAGACAGTAAAACATTGCTCATATGTTGGATTATTTCTGGGTCATTTTCGCAGATTTGATTATGCTTGTGATACGAAATATTCAACTCTAGTCTAAATTAAGGACTGAATTTTGATGTCGTTTCTTACGAAGGTCATGTATAAACAAACAATTTAATCTTTGGAGTGCCTAACTTAGATAGGCAAAGATAAAAGCAAAGAAAATCTTCACATGACTTGTAAATACTTTTTCTAAATGAAACTAGCATCACTTATGGAAAATAATAATGGCCCGTAAAGACCCATAGCTAACCATGATCCTTTGTGCTCCGAAGGAAAACTAAAAGAAAAAGGACCTAGGCCAGAAATAATTTCATATCATACGAAAGTCGACTTTGGGGTCGCAAAGGATCATGGTTAGCAAATGGTCTTTAAGTAATCGCATATTTAAATAGAGTTATAACAACAAGGTTAAAATGCGACATTTAAACAATATGTAAAGAAATTCTGGACTCACCTGAAAGAACTGATGAACGAACTTGGTGAAGGGAAAATTATCAATATCAGACGGAAGTCCATTTTTGACGTAATCATTTTCGATTACTTTTTGTACTTTGATCAGGTTGTAATCTTGATGAACTGGTTCCCAAGCTGAGGGAAGAAAAGAAAAATCACATTGTTACGAGCTGAACTTGGAAACATATACTGAACTGCAGTTAAAATATCGTGAAGCAGATCTCATGAGTAAACAAAATTTTGTCGAGTTTCCAATCGAGTAATTTGGAATTACGCTACAAGTTAAGCTTAAAGGGGAAACCATTAATTTAGGAGGGTTAGGTGCCTGAGTGAAGATCATCGTCAAGTATACTGGATTGGGTGGATCTAACCTACAAGGCAAGAAGGGTGTATATTGTTCTATATCACCTGGGATTGCACTACGAAAGCTTGTCTAAATATCTTTATTTTGGGAAGAGAGTTTAAAGATTAGTTCTTTGGGAAGAGTATCTCAAGTAACTAAGAAAGAATCTAGTTGCTTTTGGAGTCAGGTAAGGTGAGATAAAATGAATTCAGGCAAAATTGCAACTCGTTTGAAGAATGTCAGAAAACAGCATCAAAAACCTTGCAGATCACAGATTCCTAAGAATAATAAGATACGTTTTTAGTTGATTCATAATCCTAGTGATTTCAAAGAAGCAACCCACAGGTGCATTTAGTAAAGTTCTGAATCGACAACTACCTGCTAAACCACAAAGTAATAAATGAAAATTTTCGTCAACATTCAGGTTGCATTTAAGGTACCTCTATCTACGATACTACAGGTGCCACGGCATGCTGTAAACAGTTGCTGCAATTTGGCATGTACGATATCTATTTCTCTCTGTCGTGTACCTGAAACTGCATGCATGGCGCCTTATATTTTTTAAACGAGCCCTGGGCCTATGGAAAAGCATCATTCTTGGGAAATATGACATCAAAACAAGAAAAAAACTGTTGTTAATCATACGTTGTTTGCACCCTTGTCATATCTGTTTGGCCATTGCTCTTACCTAACATATTACCATGTTTGCAGCCCATTAACGATAGTTTTATTCTATTCTTGAATTTCAAAAAAATATGTTCTTCCTCGTAAATGGAGATTACTTTCAAGGCTTCATGAGCTGTCATATAGAAAGAAGCTCAACTTCAAGATTATTTTGTAGGCAAGGACGGTAAACAATAGCAAGGTATGGCATAGTATGGCACAGTATAGTATAGTACGAGATCTAACCGTTCTTAACTACAACATGGCCTTAAAATCACTGGCAATCTCCCGGAAAATGTATTCGCAAGTAACGTTGCTAGAGAAAAAAATCTTATTGCTTTGGAATCAACGGTGATGACCTGTTACAATCTCGTAGACATGTCTAGCTTCTCGCCTAAAATAACATCTTCAGTTTTATTCAAACAACTTCCGTTGGCCTAGGCAATATGTCTACTTGTGGTCAATTGAGAACTTGCTTAAGTTTGTTCAATGTTGTTTAGGAATCCACAATAAGATAACTGAAGTAGCAACATTGGTAACAATAGCAACTGCACAGTAAACGAACAGCTAACAGCTATCTTGTAGTTGTTACCTTGCTAATAATAAGGATCATTTATTTCAATCTAAAGTAACAGACTTCCGTAAGAAGCTTACTGCAATGAATTCTTCGCAAAGGCATTTGACCTAAATCAAACGATCTGCTTGATCTGCTTGAAGGGAAATTAGAAGTTGCCAATTGCAAGTTGCCAGACATCGAGGAAGCGAGTTAAAGAAGAACGCGCATGAAGATAATAGTATTGTTTTAAGAAGACACAATCGGAAGTTCAGAAGGAATCTACTGATCAATCGATTATTTATTTTAATCATTTGATAACAACAGATAGAAGAATGTGTAGACAAGTAGACACTGGCAGATATCCAGAGTAAAAACAGACATACTAAGTACTAACTGTATGTATAAAGTTGCAAAGTTATAAAGTTCAGCAGGCATATATAAATCGATACATGATTTTATGTAAACCATTATATAAATGAAAGCTACGTTCGCAAGCGGACATTGGTAGACATGTTGAGTAAATGTACACCTATTTAGAGTTTTATTGATGATGATGATCACCACTAGAAACGTTAACTAAGTCTACTATATTTTTGAATTCCTATTTAGTGTAGATAGAAATACGATGCTTACATTGTTGTTTTGAAAAGACAACAGCCAGTTCTGCAGGAATTTCCAGATGAGTCACATCAACGCTCGCTCTTCGTTCCAGTTCTAACATCTTCTTCTTCTGCAAAGCAACGAATTCGTTTTCAAAATACAAACTCAATCAAGATCCTTCCTCTGTAGTAGATAAGAAATCATAATTGCACGAATGCTGACTGATCCAAAATGACTTGCTTCAATAAACATTTCTTCCATTGCAAATAAAACTTAACTCAGACTGATTCTATTCGAGAAGTGCACAAAGATTTCTTCACAAAGCACACGAGTAGATTTCTTAATAAAACTTCACAACAAAGAAGTTCTGCATTGAGATTGCTTCAAATTAATAAAACATGAATTTTCATTATTTCAAGTCTTATTGCGGCTGACAGGGCTCCTCGTTGAGGCTATGAGTTGCCCTTGCCCCTGAGACGACAATTCATATCAAAATGGCGATATCGTGGGCAAGATAAATCTTTTTTGAACAGATGGAAGAAACAATGCAAATCTACACACAGAAATGAGTTGCATACAGTTTACAAACGCCTCGTTTTCGTTTACACTGCCCGTTATCTCGAACATTTAATTTCTCTAACAGATTTCAATTTCCCCCGAGAGTTCGAGACAACGGATATCAACTGTATTTGCAGCTTGCAGCTCATTACGATCGCAAAACTCCATTATTTAAAGCGAGGGGCAAATCACTGATTATAATTTCGTACACTTTTCAAAATAATCACAAAATAATCACAAAATAATCCCAAAATAATCAAATAATCACAAAATAATCCCAAAATAATCTCAATAATCCTAAATTGATCAAATAATCATAAAATAATCACAAAATAATCATAAAATAATCTCTTGTGATTAATAATCTCGTACACTTTTTTGGGAGTGATTTGCCCCTCGATTTAAAGAACATCTCATACAATGCCTGTAACAGATTTCTATCAACCTCTTCCTATGAGCTTCTTGTTTTGTGTTCAAACCAGGGAAAAGCCACTTTCGAAAATGTGCTTGTGATTACAGTCTGCCTAGGACTTGATGCAGGGTAAATCTGTGATTTTCGCTCGATTCCTTCTATCCAAGACATAAGTACACAGCCTTATATGTTCCATATAATTTGGGGGAATTCAACATACAACTCCACGGCCCCATGCTCATAAGGTATTGTGAGTCATACTTGCAAGTTACTAAGCAGGTCCTTCGGTGAATGACTAATTTCTATTCACAGCACATTTTAATAATTCATGGGCCAAGCTGCGGATTGCTTTCATGCTCAACAACAACAACAACTACTACTACTAAAGGGGTACCTATCACAACCTCGTTTGAATTTGCGATGGCGCCGGCAAGAACCACTACAAAGAGGCTACGGCTCACTTTTATGGAAAGCCACCAAACTAACGTGATTTCGAGATTGGAGAGGCCAAACATCATGTGCGATTTTTCACAAAATATTATTGAAAACATTCAATATTTCTCTTGGTTTAAATTTAAACCTTACTTGGCAAATTATCCGGCGCTGTTTGCCTTGCACTGGCGTTTAGGAAAGCTTTACGTAAAGGGGAAAATCTTCATCTTCTCAAAAGGTACTATCTAATTCTTCAAAATAGCTTGCATCACAAAGATCCTTCTTCGGGGATACACCCTCTTCTGGCATGCAGAACACAGGCCTTTATGGAGAAGGTGGCTACAGGCTTCAGCCCGTTGATAATTTTGAAAACGAACTATATATGCTACTTAGTATTCTAAAGTGTCCCCTATGCGGAAGTATACCCACCTGAAACGCAATGCGTTCTATGATTGGACGTTTCGTTTCGTCAACGGTATCGTTTCATAACAATGCAATGCAGACAATTAACAGGAACCGCTTAATTAATTTGCAGTCATAAATTATGGTATGCTTTTGTGTATCAGGACACTTTTACATACGAGAATTTGACTACGCATTTGTGTACCCTTCGTAAAACAATGGGGGACACTTTCACATAACCAGATTTTTTTATACATTTGTTAGCCCGGACACTTTTGCATAAGAGTACCTAAAAGCATATTACACTGAAAGAAAGATACGACAACTTCACTTGTCAATTTTCAAATCGTCAAATGTAATCACGTGACTTAACTGCGATAGTTTCTTCTTTTACATTAAGAAGGCTTAATAGACGCGTCAAGACGATTGCCCTAAAGATGGCGTCAAAGAATTTTTTACCATGATCCTTTGCGTCCCATGGTGAATCGTCCAATCAAGTCACTCGAAATTCTTTGAGACACAAAGGACCATGGCATAAGCGTACGAGCCGGGGGGGCTGGGGGCGGTAGCCCCCCCCCCAACATTCGAAAAACTTAGAAAAATCTGCTTATTTCGGGCAATAATCCGCCGTAAGTCGGGCAAAAAATTTCGTAAACAATAGACTTTTCATCAGGCAGCCCCCCTAGATTTTTTCTTCCCGTACGCTTAAGGACCATGGTAAAAAATTCCCTAGAGCCATCTTTAGCGCAATCGTTTATTCTAGTAATAATATTGTCACCGAGTAAGGAGAGAAGTAAATAATAGTCTTGAAGAAAGGAGGGGAAAGGTGGCTGAATTTGTAAAAGATGGCGTCAAAGAAAGCACCAGAAAATATCTAAATAATGAAATATATTTGATAAACTTTGAAGGGTATATTACGAACATTCCTAGCGCAATATCGACACAAGAAAACAAGCAGTGGGAATCTGTCTCGTCGGAAATACTACTGCGAGAAGAAAGCAACATTGGTGAAAAACAATTTCTAATGTAGTGAAAAGAAAGAAAGAAGGGAAACATGGCATCGATAAACATTGAAGAGCTCTGATGAGGAATAGAAACTCCGTGTTTTGCTGTCAGAAAATGCTAATAATGTGAAGAGCTAAGATTGGGTGTGTACTACAGTAGACATTGCAAAAAACATCAACAACTTTTAGAGTCCCTATCAGTTATCGTGACTTGATAAATGCATGTCCCAAAAGTAAATTCACGAGACTAACAAGCCATGCTGTGGGCTCCAATATTTATGAAGAGTATTTTGGCATGCTGATGCTCAAAGTTCAAATTTACATCATCAAATTCTACGTTAAATGACTTATTCAAGATTGACTCATTCTTTTACTGAAAGAAAAAGCTTTAGATGTCTTCCTGCTTAGGTAATATTTTATAGATGTGGTTACTTGAACTTTGCAATTAAAACTACAAAATAATTTTTATGTTGATTTCCAATAGATAGATACAATGTAGGTTTACGCAAATAATGTATGTGTTTATATTTCAATTAAGTTTATTCAATCGCGAAAAATTATTTACTGTAAACAAGTAAACAAGAATTATCTCACCTGTAGTTCATTCTGTTGTGCATACAATTTCGATGTTTCTGGATCTGTTCGAATACTTCGAATGTTATACAACTGAAAAGTAAACAAAAAACTTCACATCCAACTGAATTTCAAGAACGTCTTTCTGGAACACAAAACAATTGGATAATTGGATTTAAAGTAGACAATACGCGTTTGAACGCATATGAAATGCCGAAAGAATAAGTTTGGCCGATAACGAAAGAACATAAGCAAACACACAGGAAATTAGAAGGGAAATTTGATATCTTGCAATGCCACCGACATTGCTTTTGTAACGCAAACAAAGTTTACTTTCTTTATTGTATGGTCAAAAAACTTTCCCGAGTCCCTATCAGTCATCATGACTTGATAAAAGCAGGCCCCTACAAATGATTCACGTGACCAACTCCTGACCAACCAATTCAGACTGTATGATCCTATATATCTCCTTAATAAACAATACAATGAACAGTATCTAGCAATTGATTACACCCAAAACATTGTTAACTTTGATCAGTCAAGAAGAAAGAAGAAACATTTGCTGAATCAAATGATGAGTGGCAAAAGCATCTATTATTGAAATTGTCTATATCTAAAACTTAGGCAACTTTAATAAACCAAAATTATTAAGAAGGAACATTTATTGCATCAAATGTATAAATGTATGCTGCAGACGCGGACTAACACCAAGGCTCATTCCGCCTTGATTTGCTGATAGAAATATGGAGCTGTGCGTCATCCACATACAATACCCAATACCATTTGTAGCCTTGGGCAACTAAAACTTTTCTTCAAGCGCGCAAAGAAATTACTGCCAATATACTTTTACTGATCTAATAAGAAGCCAAAGAAAATGGCTGAAAAAGAGAGCAGCTAAACTTGCAGTTCAAAATCTATTAAACTTCATAAATTCTTTTGTCAATAGCGATGATCTCTACGCTCTTTTTTCGTCTCTTTTTTCATCATACAGGAACATACAAGTCGAGACAGGTGTTCGTCCTTGAATTAAATTTATAACATAACAGTATATGATAAAACACACCTGATTTATAATAAATCGAAAAACATGCTAAAGCTACATAACTGACACAATATGAGACAAGCTGGCAATATTTTTCAGAAGCTTGCAGTTTTTAGAAAAAAGAAGAATATCCTATATTCCCCCAGATACCTTGAAAACGTTTGCTCCTTCTAAGATTTCTGTTATAACTGACTAACAGTGACTTATTGTTCTCAGTTTTCTTTTCATGGCTACAAAATCCATGCATCACCGAGTCTCTATGACTTTGGTGACTTTGTTTAATTTAGATAAAGCAAGCAAGTGTACACTTGTGGAATATACAATAGAGATCTTCATCGATTTTATCTTCCTCATCCAGGGGACTAAATTGCCTAAAGTACAAACGTGTCAAAGTAGTTACAAGGTACAAATACATTGCAAAATAGTCTCTACAGTAGCCGGCGTAGCAAAATAGTCTGTGTTCTTTCTAAAATCATGCTAAAACATATTGCTAAAACATCACGACATCATCAGGTTTAAAATATATGCACATATTAAAGTGAAAATGTAGACTTACAGCTCGATACTTCTTTCTTCTTGAGTACACTCGCCACAATGACTGCAATAAGATTATTCCACGAATCGCCCTCCTGTAATGTTTTCTGCAAATCAACCAAAATAACAAAGATTCAGACAAGCACTATGAACACCAAACAAAGCAATTAAGTATTCAAAAAAGGTATCCAACCAACTTTTAAGATATCATAAATAAAAACAATCGGAATAAAGACTCGACGTCTTAAAAATACCGTGACGTAATTAGAGGATTTTTGTTTCAGTCGGTCAGCGGGGAAATCGTAAAAAACAGACTGTCCAGGACTAGAACAGTAGTTCCATTGATCAAGTAGTTGGACCGAAACTGGAAAGGTCCATACAGCCGTTCCTCCGTATCGCATTCATCTTTTGAAAGCACAAGTTGTTGTTGTTGTTGTTGTTGTTGCTTCTGCTTTATAGAAATAAGTTTGCTTTAACTATCAATAGACACCAGCAATTTTCTGGCCTGGCATAAGCAAGGCAATATTCTGGAAAAAGCCGGTTTACGACAGAGTTTATTATTTTATCTTATTGTTGGCTCTGGTAGCCAGGGTAAAGACAGAGCTGAAAATGGAGTAGTCGTCTGGTGAACTGTGAACAACGGTGGACACTTTGCTGAATATTGGGAGGCAAGCTATTTATTCAGCTGATATGCATTCTTTACTCCCCTACCTGTTTTCAAACAACACATTACGATTTCTCCTACACTGGGGTGACCACACCACCCCCCTAGTTTCCACCACTGCTTTTTTGTATGTCTTTTAAAGAGCAAGAAGTAAACCTTTCTACTTGACATTTATAAATTTGCTTTGTTAGTTCCTCAATAGTGAGATCATAGGGCAGTCTAGTCCGGCTTTTACTGCACGCCCATGTACAAGATGACAGAAACGGAAAACAATGATGACTAAGACAATTTCTTTTGTTTAATTGTTGTGACCTCACAGAAATGAATTCTTGTCATTTGTCGTGCTGGAAAGGAGGAGTTTCTGGTAACGTTGGAAATGAACTTTGGGGTTAATCTTGTTGGTCGGAAGCCTTGGAAACAGTGTCCATAGCAGCTTAGTAATCCTCTTATGTCATGACACTAGGATGTAATCTTGTTGGTTGTGGACGGGCNCTTAGTAATCCTCTTATGTCATGACACTAGGATGTAATCTTGTTGGTTGTGGACGGGCTGGGAGATTGGAACCTGTGGAGGAGTAAGGAAAAAGGCCACAAATGTCTGCTTTCCTTGTCTACTTCAAAGCTCCCAAGTCTGTCTGGAGGTTATAATCTATCACTGGAAGGGCAAAAACAAAAGCTTTTTACGTGAGAAATCCCGCTGTCCTTATTGTTCAGAGAACAAAAGGCCCAAAATCTCAGCTCTTTGCCCCCTTATGCCGCCCATCAATTAGAAAGTCTTTTTCAAATTCTACGATATAAATTGCAAAATTTCTTACCGAGCTAAGAAGCCTCTTGTTCGTCTCTGGATAACCAGTGCTGCCTTTCGTTTTCTGAGGTAAGAAGTTCTCGCAAGCCAACCACGAACCTAGAAAATGAACAGAGTCAACGTAAATTTACGGGAACACAAACAACAATATATCATATCTTACGTTTCTGAAGAAAGCTTGAAACGACAAAATATTCTAAACGTAAATAAGTAGTAGTCATTTTTGAAGTCCTTTTATCTAATCAATTTGAATTTAACTTGCTACAAACCTCTAGGAAACCTCTAACTCTTCCTCTAGGAAACCTCTTCACAAACCTCTAGTTTTAATCAAGGAAAGGGTAGGTAGCATATCGAGTCTTGGTCTTCCCCTCACGCTCTGTCATTAGGACTTGCAGCAAGTCAACTTTGAACAAGATCAAGCAGAAGGACTTCACGAAGTAGCGAGCAAGTCACTTAGGTAATAAATAGTAATAAATAAAGACAACCCTAAACCTCGACCTCAGGAATATGGGTTTCTACCAAGCACGTTACCAAGACAAGTAACTCCATTGGAATGCCTTATCTAAATGCTATAGTTTCTAGCTGATGGACAATAAAAAATTGGGTAGGTTCAATGACACGAGCCACAATTGTTACTGTTGTTAAGCAGAGATAAGGGTAAAACAGTCCAGAAAAGTTCAGCTATAAAGTTTAATGTTGGGATAAGATTTAAATGGATGAATCTGTTTTGTCCAGATGCCAATACACGATGAAGGTTTATGAAGGTCTCGTACAAGAAAGAAATGTGATCTGAAACTGTGGCAGTGCGGGACGCCATGAATACACCCCAGTAACGACCGCCCAGCAGGCATTAAAAGACACTATGGAAAATTCTACAATTATACCCCACTTTCGACGGAGATTTTGTGGATAAATAAATGTGAAATAGAATAGAAGTAAACACTAGGAGTAAAAATTTAAAAATTGAATATGTTACGAACAAAACAAACAATCTTACATGTTTCTGAATTATGATCGCCATATTTCTCAAAGTCATGTATCGTTTTTCTTCCAAAAATCGTTCTGCATCTTCACGAATAAAAACCTGTGTACAAAATAAAAGGATTAATAAAAAATAATTAAAAGAATTAACAATTAGTAGGAGTAGAGTTTGTATCAAAGCAACAATACTGAAAAAATATGAAATGCTTAGAGTATTCAACTCTCACATCAATGCAATGAATGTGCAACGAGCGAAAATAAAAGATGAATCAGGAACCAGAAGAGACATAGCTTTTAATGAGCACCTGTGAAGGAATGGGTACTGCGCTACTGATATGTTTAAGCCTGGACACAACTGTGACTAATTTGTAATACGTCGTTAAACTTCACAAAAGACATAGCTTTAAGATTCTCATTGCTCAAGTGAACGGCTTGTAAACATAGTTCTTATAAAGTTTGCTCAGTGTAGTTTTTTTGATGATAAAAGCGTAGATCTAAAAGAGATTTCAGTAGGATATGCTTACCTTTGTTTCTCCCAATTCAAAATCATTCTTGAATTGATGAGATGGAAGAGCTGATAATAATTTGGAGCATTTCTCCAATGCAGATGCGTGTGGCTTCAAACGACCATTGTACAATGACTGATACCTGGTTGGTTGAGAGGATACAAACAAGATCTAAGATTAAAGGGTCTGTTTCAACCAGCATGCCTTGCACGTTCCATCTCTTGGTTGACCTTTGTTGTCGCCGTTTTCATGGCTCATGAAAATGGCGACAACAAAGAGATGACACGTGGGAGCATGCTGGTTGAAACAGACCCTTTAATACGAAGAAGAAGAGCACAGAAGAACAATGAATGTAAACTTGAAACATTTAAAATGTTCAATTCTTTGCGTATCAAAGCCACTAAAGACAAGTAATTTTTAAACGTGTCATTTTTAGCAATAAATGACTTATTGTTTGCGAGACTCTCAACGATGACAGGCAAAATTTAACATGTATCATCTCCGAAAATGGTTAGAAACAATAATCACAACAACAAAAACAAAAACAAAAAGGAATAGTGCAAAGTAGAAGCAAAGGCATGGAAACAACAACAACAAACATTCTGCCTAAAAACATTCCCTAAATCTGCCTAAGATAATACCTTTCAATGAAGTTCTCAAACTTGATTCTGATAGGAAAACCAGATTTACGAATCCGAATTGTCTCCAACATTCCTGAACATCTGAGTTGATTCATTATGAGTGAATCTTGGAAAAGCATCGGTGACTAAAAGAAAAATTAGAAGATTTAATGTTTTAACGATATTTCTATGAGAAAGTTGTAACATTGCTTGGCTCCTAAACAAGTGGGAAAGCGTCCCACAACATTCCCGATTGGCTATGTCTAAATCATAATTCATCTGTCAGTTGCAGCTCATTTTTTCATAACAAACAGAACAAAGAAGAAAAAGTTTTATTTGATAAATTAAAGTTATTCAAAATCGAAATGGACTCAGTCAAAGCTATGCAATATTGTAGCAGTTACCTTTTCAGTATTTGGTCTCAGACAACGCACAAAGAACGGGTTGCATCTACACAGGAGAAATGATAACCAGAATTCAAAAAATTAACATCACAAGAAGTCTCAAGAATTCTTAACAAGCTTTAAGGGGTATAATAGACTGTACGCATTTCTGAACAAGAGTTCTTAAAAAGTTAACATTTTCTCAGAATACTTAAAGGGAATCGAAGCATACATAAGCCTTTGATAAAAATAGCCATGCAAAGACAATAGGCTGTGACAAGTGCCGAACCATATTTGGGTGATATATCTACGTCAACAGGAAATACCGATATCTGGAAGGCTAGAATTTGACCGCAAGTGGCTTGAGCCACTTTTATATGCTTAGATTCCCTTTAAATATTCATGGGCAAGAAACAGTGTCAATATACACAAGGACTGCCCTATAAGATTGAAGTAAAGAAACGTCAGTTGTTTAGGGACTCAAGAAATTACCAAACAATCTAAAAAAAACATCTTAAACAACATAGAACGTAAAATTAGAGTGAAATGAATGTCATTTATGTTTTGCCTTCGGTCAGCAGCAAGATAGTTTCATATGTTAAACAAGAATTTGATACATACTGTTTCATTTTGTTGACAAGTTTAGTAAGTGAGTCAGAAAATTCGCCAGCAACAGTTGGTACTCTTCCCATATTGTTTTTGCTTCTGCGTTGACTTCCTCCTGTCATTGGTGCACGATTTGATGAATTGATCATCAGATTGTTGACTTGTATTGTTCCGCCATTGTTTGCATTTTCAGGGAAGAAACTTGCGATTATCTGTAATTCAAAGTAGAGCACAAATTTTAAATTTCGCAAATCATTCTCAAAAGTACTGTGTAATACAATATTCGTACAATTTAGATGCAAAACCACAAGATAGTTTAAGTCACGATGGAAGCGAAGATGGTCGAACCGACGTTAACAGTCAGTGTGTAAGAAAGCCTGCCATCCATCAGATCTTTCCACTCATTAAATTGCTAAATTAATTGCTGGAAATTCCTTGGATGGCGTAAAATTTGAAGATAAACATCAGACCGGAACCATAATAGAAGTTCTTGCTTATTGATATTTGTTCAAAAACGTATAAATACTCGTTTAAAAATTTGTTTAAAAATCTTGATATTTGTTAAAAATTTTATAAATAAGATGTTTATAAAGTTTGAGCCTACCGGTGATTTACTTGCAGAAAGAAGATCGACCATCTCAAGGCGCATGTTGTCTCTGTTCTTGTCCAGAAACATATCAACCTAAAAGAATATACGAAACATTTTTATCTTTATCAATACCCAGCAAAAAATGGGTCCCCTTGCTGAGTAGGATAAGATAAACATTTCTGACATTTCTGCAACAATAATTGAAAAACAGCTGTCTAAGCAGACGACAAGAATTAGTTAACACACAAATTTGAAAGTTATCCTCATTTTTCCAAATTTCCGTATAAAACAGTTCATTTCTAACTTTCACATTTTCAGAAATGATGTCAGCAAACTATTTGAATTACCTTGTACATGACTAGTCCGGCATAATGTACAATTCCAAACTCAAGAATGTCAGTTTTTGGTCTTTTGTAATGTTTGTTGCTTTTGAATTGATGATGACATTTGTCCAGAAATGATTGGTCAGTTGACTGAAATAAAGAGGAACACATAGATAAATATTTGGCTGTGAAGAATCAAACAGAAAAAGTCATAATCGGGGACAAAAACGAGCTCTTCGGCTCAAATGCAAAGAAAACAGGTTTTGAAGACCTATCAAGTGGTCGAAAATCGAAGAAAGAATGTAAATCTCAAGACATTCCTCGGGATCTCGCTCCATGTTAATAAAACTGTTGGCTTACCTGTGGAAAATTGCTTTCATCTCCAAGGATACTGATGATTCCAGAAGGAGGCTTGCAAATCAAGTCCAGACAAAGTTGATTGTCAACAAATGAAATAACATTCCATTGGATCGTTTCTTTACGATATTCTGCCTAAAATTGAAACGAAAATAAGTTTCAGTTTCAGAGGTCTTGATGTCTGAATATAGCTCAGATGTAGGTATTTATCAACATTGCTCAGATGTGTTTATCAAATCTTGTGATAGTAGGTGCCCTACACAGTAACCATACACAGTAAATCAAATAGTTGCCAATGAAGACGCTGCTTTAAAACCGAATCAGACAACAGTGCGCATTCGTAGTCGTTCGTTACGAAGTGGTTAATAAAAGTAAAAGTTCCAACTTACCTGTTCTTGTTTGAAGACATGGTCAATAAAGAATGCTTGCAGACTCTCGTTTGCGAAATTGATGCAAAATTGTTCGAATGAGTTTGATTTGAAATCCTGCGAAAGAAATGGGGATTTGATTGATTGTGTCATTAGTCTCAGGGATAAGTTCCTAAAATTTAACTTCCTATACTATAGTGATTAACGAACAAATTTAAACTTTAACCAAGAAAAGCACATTTTAGCAGTACACATTTCTGAGAAATAAAATAGCTGTAAATAAGTATCCATGTAGTTAACAAAACACGATGCTTGCAGGTTGAAAAGATAATTTGGTGCCCCAAAAAAACTGGAAAGATGAAATTTCATTAATGCCAAACTAATTTTCTAATTTTGATAAAGCATAGAATGTGCCAGATCTTCAACTTTAGTACATGCTTTGAAGGAAGGCGTACCATACAAAGTTGAAAAAATGCTACAAGAAGACTGTTAGGATACCAACTTCAGGGGAAAAGAAAGCAAAGAGATTTACCTCAAATCCGAAGATATCAAGAATGGCAATTGACGTTGAATCTTTATCATCTGGTTGATGGACACTTTGATTGATTCTTGTTACAAGCCAACCAAATAAACGAGAATATAAAGCACGTGACATTGCATCCCTTTAAAAGTAGAATGTAAATCGTTAAGCAAGTGTTACGATAGAATTTAAAAGAATTGTTAAAGGGAATAGGCACAGTTGAAGCTGGTGCAGACCCAAAGGGTTTGGGCAGTCAATTGTAAATGATAATAATGATGATAATTGGAACGAGCCATTCTATTGTGTAGCTATAGAAACAATGGGTATGAAGGTGTTTTCATTTGGCCTAATTATAGACGTCAGGCCTGTTCCCTTTAATAGCCAATTATTACAATTACAATCTTGTACGTATGATTTTCTCAATGCTAGTAAACTGCCTAACTAAAGACATATCATATCATATAAATATTTAGGCACGATGCTTTATCAGATACTACGAAAGTAAAAGAGAATAGCTTGAATTAAATAAACTTACAGTTTCACCTCTCTTTGTCGAAAAATATCTAAAAATAGAGAAATACTGTACCTTGCATCCAATGCTTGTTCGATATTTAGAGGGCTGTAAAAACGTTCACCAGCAGCTTCCTAGAGATTTGAAGTCGAAAATTTTAAAAAGAAGCCTCGGGCAAATAAAATTAAAATCGGAATCCAGAGGCTGGCTGAAAATAGTTAGAAGTGGAAACGAAACGCAAGTAAAATTTCTCTGCAATAAAAATTGGGGGTTATTAGAAGAGAGTTTAGCATTCAAAATGATTTCGTTTAAGAAGAATATCAAATCATTATTTTGTAAATAAAGTGGAGTATAACCATATTTCTTTATTCATTCGCTCACAAATCGATCTCCTAAAATTCGTCTTATCTGTCTTATAGGTATTCAAGGTCCTTACAGTTACTCGATGTGTCAATGCTAATGAGACTCCATCCAGTTCAACACTGAGCAACCTCGCAACGAGTCCAATCTCTCTTTCGTTCATTATTACAGCAGCTTCCTGTCCATTTCGCTAAAATGAAATTTAGAGTAAGATATATAAATCAGTGCAGAAAATTCTGAGTCCTACATAAACTTTTCAATTTGCCAGTTTTTAAAAATCAATCCAAAATTGTAAATTTTCATGCAAAAGGGTATCGGATTTTTATAATGACAAAACGAAAAAACTATACTGATATTTCGTATGCTTGATTGATAATTCTATCGGAGAAACTTTCAGAAAAATGATTAATATGTACCCAATTAAAAATACTTATATTTACAATCTCCAATGGACTGAATGTGACCTTCTAGAATGAAAAATTAATAATATGAAATACATAATCACCTGGGTTCTGCCATAGTAAATATTTCCAAGGTGAAGAATGGCAGATAATATGCCAAGAATTCCAATCTTTTCGTCTTTCTAAGATCGAAAAGAAATAAAGAGGCAGTTTAATGAAGTGGAATGGTAATCAGAGACAATAGTTATCTAGTAAATCTTCTAAAAGCAGGCAGTAGCAACGAACAAATAAATATTACGAGAATTATACTTACGCTGATTCCAAGGATCTCCATAGCAGATAAAGTATGTTGAAAATCACTTGCATCGATTTTTTGGGCAATAACAGAGCTTGATCCCTGATGAAAGAGAATTAAGTTACAGCTTTGATGAAAAAGTAAGAAGACCATTCGGGGAAATCTGAAAACACAACACCATGATGTGGAGTGAAATAATCTACATGAAAAATCACTTGGTTCAAAAAATCATACTAATTCTTTTCATGGTGCATAACTTCAAAAAACTGCCTTGAAAAATATAAAACCACGAAGAAACATACTGTGTCAGACGCAGAACAAATAAAGGAAGAACGTTCTATGTATTCATACTGTTTCCCATGCAAGATTGTTTCAAACGAAATTGAAAACGGCTATTGCTTCCTACGTAAATGTTTGGTAAGTTAGAAATCTGGCACTGCAAGATGGGTATAAAAGGATAATAGAGGAACACTAAAGAGATTTGTGATTTCTGAATCAGAGCAAATTCGATAAAAAAATGATGCAGCTAAATACCTGATTTAAGTAGAAGAAATCGTTTGCTTTCGTAAGACCGAACATTGCTTTATCAGCAGTTGAAAGGCCAGCAATCATTTCATAGAAAATATGAAAGTTTCTGTCACCAGGATTCTGTGAGAAAAATTGATTATGTTGTCACAACTTTCAAGTTGAAAAAATTTAAGAATGATAAGCCAATGCGACATGTTAGTTTAACTGAATGTCAGTTAGAATGGTCTCACAATTTCTCTTGATTTCAGCTGTATATTATCAACAATCGAAAATAAAGACACCTTTGTCATTTATCGGAAATTTGCGACGTTAGTACTAGTGATATACCTGGTAAACAATCCTCGATTTTTCCAGGAGATATTCTGAAACTTTTGCTCCACGAATTGCACCCCTGAAAGTAAAAACAAAATTGTCGTGATTTCGTGATGGCATGCATCTGTTTTGAAACAAGCTGCAATACTTTGAATAACAATGACGTTGTTCAGCAAACAGAAAGATATACAATTTTCAAATAAGCATCATTTGCTGTGAAATTTAATGATTCAAAGTAAGCTTAGTATAGGATACCTTTGTTACGACAATGAAGGCATAACAATTTCAAAAAGTGACAGTTGATTTTAATTTTTCTCGCAGCAAGTAATGTGAAAAAATTCAAAATAAAGTACTTCTGATACGTCAGGTGGTATTTTGCTGCAAAACACGAAACAATCCCCTTACCAAAACTGACCTCGTCAGCTTCCTGGAAGAGCAAATATTCTAAGCACACGAAATACGAATAAAAAGCACACAAAAGTGAAAAATATCTCTACCTGTCAAAGAAGATCTGAATGTACTTTCCAAAACGGCTTGAATTATCGTTCATCAAAGTTTTTGCATTTCCAAAGGATTCCAAGAGAGGATTTGCTTCCAAAATCTGAAAATAATTGGAAGCAAAGATTCTTAATAGTCAATTAAGCTAATCAATTAGGAATTAATTTTGCCAGTTAATCAATCAACATCTGCTCCAAGGCATACCAGTGAGTATATAAAATCTTTATCTAACGTTGCAAATATAAAATTGAGTATGCATGAAATCCTTACCTTCTCTGTGACGAGTGTACTTTGTGCTCTATTCACTGCTGCCAAATATTGCATTATCAATTTCGTTGATTCCGTCTTTCCTGAGCCACTCTCGCCACTGTAAAATCAAAATAGGAGAAGTTAGTAAACCACCACATTTCAATTAAAGCCAGAAGTCCAATATCAAAAAGATTTTTTCGAATAATTGGGGTATGTTTGAGAAAATCGAAGCAGTAAGGGACCTATTATGTTAACAGCTATTTTTATCCATTAGCATCAGAGTACTGCAGGGAACTCGTTTTGATACATGCCATTGCAAGCAACCTGAATCTAAGTTTAACATTCAAAATCAAAATGCTAAATACAAACATAATTTAATATGCATTAATGGCACATATTAGAAAGTAGACAGACCTGACAACCATGACTTGACTCTTGTTCTCTTTCACCATTTCAAAGAAAGCTGCTTCAGCTATTGCAAATATGTGGCTGGAAGAAATAAACCTCTAGTTATCAAAATGATCTATCATGAAATGATGGAAGAGGAAGAAACCATATTGATGTTTTCACCTTATAGCAATCTTGTGGAACAATAATTCATACTTACGGTGGCAGTTTTCCAATGAATTGTCCTTGGTATTTTCGAACAGTATCCAAGCCATAAATTCCAAAAACTTTGTATGGATTTACTGCAATTATTATGCTACCAATGTATGTCTGAAACAAGAAATGATTTAGCATAACAGATCTTGATTAACTGAGACGGTAGTAAATGAGTAAATTTAGCAAATATGTTTCATCATTCCTTTTTTCGTTTGTTTGTTTCATCAATACCGTAGGATAATTCGGCAATATCCAATCCAACAAGATTACGTTTTTGAAGCAATAAAGGGCTACAATAAACTAGCTGTTAATAAAGAAAAGTTAGTGCTGCTTCATGGCTTAGTTGATTATGTAATTTTCGCAAATCTTAGCTATCCAATTTCAAGGATATTCGGAATCAAATAAGGTTTAAATGGTCAGGATGAAAGCTCCTATCCATAGTGTGTACATTTCAAAATTCATCAATTGCTATGACATATTTAAGTACTCACATATATTTGCCCTGCATGATATCTTTTCTTCAGGTTCCAGAGCAGGGATCCCTCATGAAGGTCTCTGTGAATACAAAAATCGTTCTTTGTTAAAATGATCAGAACTATTTGATGGGAAGATGTAGAAACCAAAGAGATTTTTTAATTAAGCCCTTTCCAAAACCTAGCATTCTGCAACAGATAATTGTGCTAAAGATAGTAGAGAAGAGGACCATTTTTCATGATACTTTGGTTCACACAGAGTTTTGATTGACTGAAGTAGTACTTGTTACAGGACTCATTGGATTTGGTACAATATACCTGACACCACAATTGGCATTTAATCAGTGTCTTAGTGTTTCTAAAGAATTGATTCTCCAATCTGGCAAATTGGGGAGCAGGCAGAAAAACGCACAAGATGTGTGATGCTGCATGATTTAAGTATGGGTGTTAAGAAACGCGGTAGCTGTTCCTACAACAGTTTTTTGCTCCCTGTGTCCCTATCACCATGCCCGGTTTTCCTTGTATCCCTGTGTGCCTGGTTTTCCTTGTATCCCTGTGTCCAGAAAACGCAACAACAACAACATTCACGGGCTTAGGGACACAGGGAGGAAAAAACTGTTGTAGAAATAACTACCGCGTTTCTTAACGCCCATGATTTAAGCATTCTTGTTCATTCCGCACTTGATTGACATATGAAAAATTTTCACATTTTCGATTTTTCACAATTATTTAACAAACAGCTTTTTGATGTCCTTTTTATCCTTGCTTTGGCCTCACCTATAAAGAAACATATCTATATATAGACTTTTGCTTTTTCAGTTTGAATGCCAAACTCACATGACAAACCCACACATAACAAACATTTCAGGTGGCCTTGACCACCCAAGGCAATCTGGAATAAAGTGGATTTGTGTGAATGAACAATTGCAAGGATATTAAGAAACATGTCAATTTTTTCAAATTTATTTTCCCAAGTCATAAAAGGAATGTCAACATGGCGTTGACAAGTATCTGGAGTCAAGTGTCAGTGTGTCAGCATGTCATTGACAGTGGTTTTTGCTATCATGTAAACAATGTCATTGAAGAAATGGTACCTTAATTTGATCAAGTCGGAAACACCTTCATGGGAGCTAGGACCAGCAGGTTTGACTGCTTTTGCAGGTACTGTATATGTCTGGAAAAAAAACATAAAATGTCTCATTGATACTAAGCTAAAATGTATTTGTTAAATTTGAATTTCATATTGTCTACTTATCAGGACCGTAAATTCCTATGAGGCAACAAACATGAAAGTCCAAATTCCACCCCAAGCATTTAACTAAATGCCTTATGAAGTTCAGAAAAATTTACGGCTTTGGGTAATGTTCTTCTACAAATTAATTTTAAGCTATGTCAGCTTTGTTTATAACCATGAATTTTTGCAGAGAATGGCAAACATTGTCTGGCTCAATAGGTAGCGCGCTTGACTACCAACCTGAGGGTTGGTGGTTCGAGTCCCCGCCCTGTCGAACCTGCTACGTAGAGTGAGGAGAGTCGCCAACTCTCTGTAATTCCAGGCTAAAGGAATCGCGAGGTGTGGTCACATCGAGAGGAAGGACCAGGACACTGCTCGATAAGCTTAGCTTCTCAGTGTCCTAAAACTACCTTCGGATGCTAGGTAGCAATATAGAAAAAAAAAAAAATTAAAAAAAAATATTGTGAAATTTGTGTTCATGTTGATATTTGCATAGAAATTAACCCTTTAATGGGCATAAAACTTGTGAGCATAAATAAAACTGAAAAGAGAAGACATACTTTTTTACTATGAACAACTTTGACAAGTGTTCCAGCATTTTCAATGAGTGTTCCAAGAACCAAATAGCCAAGTTCTGTTCCATCATCAAACCAAACTTGACTTCCCTGGCAACAAAATGAAAATTGCTTGCACTCAACTTTGAATAATACCTATTCCTGGATCCTTTCATTTAAAATCAATGAACTTAACTGATATTCTCTCCACATGCATCTTATCCCTAACAATCTTTGATGTGTCAGAGCTGGAACATTTTGGTGTATGAATAGTCGGTCATGTATGTTGGTGTACTTCTGATGCAGTTTCTTTTGTTTAAACAATTGTCCTTCTGTTTTTTGTTGTTATTTTGTTGTGGTGTAAGAATGTTGGTGTAAAATCTTTTTGGTCCAACAGAAAACAAACTTTCAAACAAGGCACCAAAATAAGAGAAGAATTTTCCTCAAAACACCCATGAGAATTTTGAAAACAAAAACATTCAAACTGTAGATATCAGAGGAGAATCATGCATATCGTTGTTCCTTAACGTGCAGGTAAGGTACACTACAAGCTCTACAAGTTTTCGATTGTGAAAAATCACTTCATTAGCTTGTTTTTAGGCCTAAAATTGCAACCAGTTAAATCAGTATCCTTTTCTTTGTATTTCTTTTCTCCTGCATTATTATCCACATGTCGAAACAAAAATGATTCTCGAAATTTTGTTGTAACAAGCAGCACATTATTTTCGTTAAAACGAAACAGAATTAGAAGGTAAACACATTATCTTACCGTTGCGAAATGAAATAAAAAACAGTTCATTCAGCAGCCATGTTTTCGTCTTCTCTTTCCCGCCACTCTTAGAATAAGGGACTGGACACTAATCAATGTCCCCAAATCCTTTGCGGCCGAAGGAAGGGCCTGGGCCTGAAAAAATTTTTGTTGCTGTTTCCGTTGATACAAAGTTTTTGAAACAATTGATGTTTTTCTAAAATCATTTACTAAAATTCTTTCCATATTCCATACGACAAAATTTTTGCGAGGGTCAAAGGTCAAATGGGTCGAATGTCAAAGACAGTGGTAACAAAGCCTCTTGTTTGTGGAATGTTTATTTGTTTGATTTCAGTTATGGTGACGAAACAACTTTCATGGGTGATTGAAATTTTTAATTCCTAATGAACAATGATAAAAATAGTAGCTGAAGGATTGCATTGATCTTTGTATGTCAGATTGACTATGGTCGGATGTCAACAGAACTGCAAAACAAGCATCGACCTTGTAATGCCAATAGAACTAGAAAGGCCTGTTATCAACTGCTGTTCTATAATTTGCTTCTGCTTGTTTCCAATGGGTTTCCAATGCTCAAAACGTCGCATTCACTAACTGTTGTTATTTCTAGTATCTAGTAGTAAGAATTTTATATCTGGAAATGAGGTCATGACTTTTGGACGCTTGTTAGAAAGAAAGGCGAACTGCTGGGAAAACCAAAGAACAAAAAATCTTCTTTCAAAAGTTGAGAAAAACAAGACGGAATAATTGTGATCCCTTTTCAATTTCTCTGTTGTTCTGAACATGATGTTTTAATAGCTCACATAAAAACAGCGCTTTACAAAGATCCCCCGCTTGTAAGCCCTTCATGCTGCCGTAGTTACTACACAACCAAAGACTTCCTTTTATAGCAAAATATATGAATTTTTATAGACTTCTCACACCCACATCTTTCTTCAATCGTTAAGTTTCCCCTTCAATTCTAAAAGTGTCAATCGAATCGTAGAAACAGCTTGAATAGACGATTTCTTAAAAAAAAATTAAAGATTTTCTTGGATTTTCGATCAGCCTACCATGGACGTTAAGTGTCACGAAATTGAATTATTCTAATTCTAGCTAGAAAATTATCTCCTGTTTTCATGCAATATTGTAAAAAAGTTTAATTAGACCCCACAAGCTGACGAATATGTACATTTACAGTTGAAAATTAAATTAACCTTCGCACAAACTGCATAATGAATTTAAAAATACTATGAATAATTAACAATATAACAAATCAAACAAACGGCAAGAAAAACAAACATTACGTTTCTGTGGTACAAGACAAAGAAAAATACAAATTAGACATCGAAAACAGAGAAAAGGGCCTAAATGATCAACTATCTCTATTTTAACCACATAGTCAATTAATCTTGCAGATAACATTTGGAACAATGAATTATTTACCCAAAGAATACAGAAATTGCAACACTATAGTAACACTTGCAAAGAAAGAAATGTGCAAGAAATATTCATCTGTCCTATCAATCAAAAACAAGGATTGCTTGTCGTAAATTATACAAAAAGAACTTACGAGATCCATCGCTATTTGTTTTTTATTCTTGACGTTCCAATGCTATCTTTCAGCATCATGCTTTGCATCGGCTATCTGTCTGCCTACATAATGAACTACCACTGACTTTTGCTGTTCTTTGCACAGGCCACTGCAGAAATGTACGAATCAACGATGTCTACTTGCTTGTTTGTCCCACCTTGAACGATCTCAACCTGCAGCTTGCTAAGTCTGATATTTAGTCAGAATGAGGATTTGATGAAGTTAGGCAACCAGAAACGCTGAAAGCAAAGCCACCGGCAAAGAGTATTTGCATTTGTCAGGTTTTCAGTAATCTGGTGGTCGATATTTTATTCACATTCTGTTTTATTCTGTTTATGAAATTAGACAATGGTAACCTGCTAGTAGACCATAATTCGTTTCTTTTCAATACAAAAATCATTTGAGTGGTGTTGCCAAGGGACGGCCAAGGTCTTCAAGTCAAAACCGCCACCGTTTTATATCTGATTCAAATCAGTTAAAGAAACTCAAAAGAAATAAGAAATACTTTGTTTTTGATTTCTCAAAGGTACCAGGGCATATTCACATACGAGAATTTGGCTATGCGTTTGTGTCCCCTTCATAAAACAATGGGGGACACTTTCGCATAACCAAATTTTGCTATGCGTTTGTGTACCAGGACACTTTCGCATACGAGAATTTGGCTATGGGTTTGTGTACCCTATGTAACATTGACTAACACATTGATTAACTTACAGCATTGACTAACGACAAATTCTGATATAACAGATAGTGAGGATGCATGTCTGACATCTCCACCTAGGGTACAATCTCATACCGTCCCAGACCGCTCTCCGACAAGGGGTAACACTGTGTTGGGTCATAGGAAGGGTGTAGTGGTTGCAACTTTGAATGTGAATAGCCTTCTCCTCCATATCGACGAGATTCGTTTGATTGTCAAGGAGCTAGGTATACATATCCTGGCTATAAATGAAACTAAGCTTGATGTAAACATCGCCGATGAACTCGTTGGTATTGA